>JBBCBC010000028.1:30046111-30249000 GCA_037126765.1 Stenogyne calaminthoides | reverse complement strand
ATCTAGCTCTTGGATGAAATATTCTTAGACATGTGAAAGTTATGACATTTGTCGATGGCTGAGGAGGAGGTAAACTCTTCTTTCTCTGTTATTTGCTCCTACACTAGCACAAGAGTTGTCAAGTTCATTTAGAAATGATCATTTTTGACACGATGGATTCTTTTGAGAATCGATGAAGGACTATGTTTTTTTACAAGAATCGCTAAATAGAACTCAAGAGCAGAATAATGAATCGAAAGTTGAAAAATCTAAAATGGAAAGACTCAGAAGCAATCTGAAATCACTTCTCAATTAATGGGGAGCTCTTGATGAACTGGATGTTCGAAAGTACAACTCTCGAGAAAGAGAAGTTGATAATGACCCTAATCGAAAAGCTAGAGATCCCTTTCAAGAGATTCGCCTAATCGTAACTAAATTCAATGACCTCTCGAGAAGCATGAAACTCTGAAGTGTGAGGATAGTGCACATAAGAAGTTAACTCTATTGAATAATGATCTAAAGTAATAGATGAAATTGAGTTACCGAGAGATCTGCCACTATAAAAAACTGGATTGGGATACATTCGAGGGGAACCTCACAAGGTCATCCGAATGTTGCATCAAGTAGCAAGAAGACAATCTTTGTTAAATCAATTGGCACCTACACTTCAAATCGAAGAAATGCCCAGTGCTAGACAAGGAAAAGGACCTATGGTATCAAGAAACTGAATGATCGGTGAGAAAGCCCAAACCTCGGTGAAGGCTAGAAAACCCGAGCACTTCGATGGAAAGTTTCGAGCAAGTACTTCAAATCCTCGGGCTAAGAATGCAAACACGAAAGGCTCCACTTTGAACCATCGGAGGAATCCTCGGATGAGAAACACTCAGCAGAGACATTCTCAATTGAAGAGACCAAGTCCTCGAAGATCTTGAAGAGACCAGATTTCAAAGATGCATAACCCTGAACCCCCCACTTGCCCTAAGGGTAAAGGTTATCCGAACCCGAGTCAACAAAGATTTAGATAAATTCAAGACAAAAGCCTAAGCATCGAACAAAAGGCCCGAACCAAAGAAGAATTCAAAGGCTCATGTTCATGCTAAAGCTAAAGCACACATACACGTAAGACCCGCTAAGGCACCCAGAGTAGTAAATGTATATGTTGATGTTTATGGAAGACAAATTAGCCACTCTAAAGTGATTAGAGTTGTCAGGCATATTTGGATTCCGAAAGGTACAACTTTCCTTGTAGGACCCTACACAAATTGGGTACCTAAGAATTGATCTGTTTTTCAGGAGGAAAACAAGGACACTGAGCTGATTAAAGATCACATATCACTGATGAGCAGAAATGAAAAAGCTCCTGATGTATGGTATCTTGGCAGTGGATGTTCAAGACATATGACAGGATTCAAGAAGATACTCAGTGACTATGTTGAACAAAGAGGCCCACAGATTACTTTTGGAGATAACTCCAAGGGACAGACTGAAGGATATGGAACTTTGGAAATCGACTCAGTTCATATCCATGGTGTTTCATATGTATCTGGATTGAAGCATAATTTGCTTTTAATAAGCCAATTCTGGGATAAGGGTTTTAATGTTGAGTTCTCTAATAACTTATGTTATGTGAAAGATGATACAACACAGAAAATATTACTGACTGGTACTAGAAAAGGAAATGTGTATCTTGCTGATTGGAGTTCAACTCCTAAAGATACATGTTTGGTTGCTAAAAGTTCCACAGATACCAGTTGGTTATGGCATAAAAGAATGAATCACCTAAATTTCAAAACCACGAACAAGCTTGCAAGATTAGCTCTTGTGAGAGGGTTCTTTAATGAAGTGTTCAAGAAGGAACATATTTGTGATGCGTGCAAAAAAGGAAAACAAGTTAAAAGCATCATTTAAAAGAAAAGTAGATTTTTCTCTTGCTGAATACTTCGATTCATCGCATATGGATCTTTTTGGTCCTATAACACTAGTGAGCACTAATGGCGGTGAAATACACATTGGTAGTAGTTGATGACTACTCAAGATATACTTGGGTCATATTCTTACTCAAGAAAAAAGAGACTAGGATAAAGTTGCGAAATTCTTGAAAAAGGCTCAAGATTGAGAAAAATGAGTGTGGTCAAAATCGAGTCGACAAAGGAACCTAATTTATAAATCATATTATATCGATTATTGTGCGAGAAAATGGAATTTCACATGAAACATCACCGCAAAGGACCCTCAACAAAATGGTGTTCTTTGAAAGAAGGAATAAGACTAAGAAGTTCGCAAGGACAATGATACCGAGGTCGATATTCCTAAAAGGTTTTTAATTTGAACACATCAACACTTTGCGATGCTACTCACGAGAATAGATCCATGCTGACTAAGAGTCAAGGCAAAACACCCTATGAGCTTTGGAATGAAAGGAAGCCTCTTGTTTCTTTCTTTCGTGTGTTTGGTTGCAAGTGTTTCATACACAATAATGGTAAAGATCAGTTGAAAACATTTGATAGTAAAGTTGATGAAGGAATATTCTTAGGATATTATGAAGTCGAAGAAAGCTTTTCGAGTTTACAAGCGTGGGACTCTTATTGTGGAGGAAACACCTCATGTTGTTTTTGATGAATCTACTTGTGTTGGAAAAACGGGGAACATGATGCAGATGAACTGACTAAGAGGATCACCAGATTAAGCATGAAACAGAAAGATAAATCATCCACTGAACCTGAAAAGAAGAAGTCAGTCACATCCTATGATTGGAGTGACTCAGACTCAGATAAAGAAGTTCAGGATGGAACTCGGGATGGTGAGACTCAGGAAAACCAACACTCAAAAAGGTGACCAATCGAGCAGACACCAGTTCGGACTCGGTATGTGATGCCAATGAAGATGTGGTCAATCGAGGCAAAATCTCGAATCTATCAACCAATGGGAAACAAATGTCTCTGACAATGTTCTGAATAGAATTTCCCCTGAGGAAGATGATTCCATTTCTCCTTTTATGTTGTTCCCTGAGTTTACTGAATTAAATGAACCTAACATTTCAAATGTTGAGGATACTGTTGAAGGGGAACATCAAGAAGGAAATGGTTAGATAGTCATCCTACAAGTCGATTAGGGGTGATCTAATGAAGGTGTTAAAACAAGAAGGTTCCATGGTGAGAGTGCACTATTCGCTGCCTCTATCGGAGAAAGAGCTCTTGAGATTGGTGAAGCTCTACAAGATTCTCATTGGATTCCTGCTATGCAAGATGAGCTGAATCAATTCTCAAGGAATGAAGTATGGGAGCTAGTAGATAGACCTGAAATGCACAATGTCATTGGAACCAAGTGGGTATTTAAGAATAAAAGAGATGAAAACAACAACATTGTACGAAAAAAGGCAAGGCTAGTTAGTCAAGAAGGTAATTCCCAAGAAGAAGGCTTGGATTATGATGAAACCTTTGCACTGTTGCAAAGACTAGAAGCCATTAGATTGTTTCTTGCATATGCCGCTTACATGAAGTTCAGCGATCTATCAAATGGATGTGAAAAGTGCATTTTGAGCGGTGTGCTTAAAGAAGAGGTTTATGTGGAACAACCTCCTGGTTTCAAACAGAATGACCAAGTTTACAGGCTCATAAAAGCTTTGTATGGTCTTAAACAAGCACCCAGAGCATGGTATGATACTCTTTCTCAGTTTCTTACTGACCATTGTTTTGTCAAAGGGACAGTTGATAGAACTCGTTAGGGATAGAAGATGGGAAAGATATCTTCTTGGTTCGGGATATATGTTGATGACATCATTTTTGGATCTCCAAACCATCAATTTGTGTGAAAAGTTTTAAAACACCGATGAAAGGCAAGTTTGAGATGTCAATGATGGGGGAGATGAAATTCTTTCTAGGTCTTCAAGTGAAACAATCAAAGGAAGGAATATTCATCAACCAGGCAAAGTACACTAGGGATCTGATTGCCAAATATGGTGTACAGAATTGCAATGCAGTTAGGATTCCCATGAATACTAACTACAAGATGGATCCTGATTCTGAAGGCAAATCAGTGAGTCATACTGATTATAGGGGAATCATTGGATCATTGCTCTATCTCACAGCAAGTAGGGCGGATATAACATTTCTTTGTTGGGATATGTTCAAGATACCAAGTTAATCCTAAGGCTAGTCATGGAGGTCGCCAAAAGATCTTGAAGTATCTTAAGGGCGCGATGAATAGAGGATTATGGTATCCCGGTGATGATAACCTTGAATTAACTTGTTACTCGGATGTCGATTATGGAGGTTGCAGGATTGCTGGGGAAGTCCACCACGGTGAACTTGTCAATTTTTAGGAAGCAAGTTCGATATCTTGGTTTTCGAAGAAAGCAGGACCTCAAGAGCAACAAAGATCATCAAATTTGAATACATGGTCTGCAGGAAGTCGATGTGCTCAGATTCTTTCGGCTCGCACAACAATTAAGGGATTATAAAGTTGTAGCCAATGAAGTACCAATATTTTGTGACAATAATAGTGCCATTGCTATTTCACAAAATCCGATATTGCACACCGGATGCAAGCTTGTGGATATCGGACATCACTTCATCGAGATCATGTCGAGAAAAAAGGACATAAGGATGGAGAAAATTCATATCGATAAGAGAGTCGATATCTTGACTAAACCTTTGGTTGAATCAAGATTTCGTGAACTTTCGGTTGAATTAGGGATGTTAGATCCGGTGAATAGAGTAAAATCGAAAAAAAAAAAAAAAAATTGAAGGTTTTAGGATGCATGAAGTTTTCTCGAGAACTCTCTACTGAGAAACTCGGGATAAAATGGAAATCTTGAATCGAGTCTCGTGAAACTCAGTTCATCAAGGTCAAGATTCGGGATTATCTTGAACCCATTCAAGATTTCGATTATTATCTTGACATTTTATCAAGGTCAAGACTTTCGAAGAAGACTGATAGAGATAAATTAGTCTGAAGAAGTAATGACTCATGTGACTCATTTATTGCTTAAGTGAAGCTCAGTAATCATTTGCAATAAATAAGAAACACCTAAGGAAAGTTTTTGGGCGGGATCGTTTGAAATTCTGAAGAAGGTCAATAGTCATTTAATGCTCTGTTACATTAATGACCAATGAGGATATTTTGGCGGCTTACTTTTCGGAGGATCGACTGTTCGCATACCCGATTAATCGGAGATTAATCTCAACCGTTGCTTTTCACCTAACCAACGCGATTTCCCACGATCTCCAAACTATTTATACCCCAAGAAGCCATTCAAGCCAAAATTTTATCAAACCCTTCGTTCCCAAAATCCTCTGCGAAAAATCCCCTTTTGCCCAGAAAACCTAAAACCTAAATCTTCAAAATCTCTCAAATGGCTCCTACCATTTTCGATAAATTAGTCGAAACCAACAAACCCTGGTACGAGTTTGTTGTCTCGCTCGATAGCACATCCAACTCCAAACCAAAAGAGGAGGCTCTCCATATGATTCGGTTAGCCAAACTCACTCATCTCGTCGAAAGCCGACCGAACTAAGAGTATGCCAAAGAGGTAATCGAGTTCATCTGTAATTTGAGGATAGATGAAGAGGATGGTATGCATTCTGCGATTACTATATCACATTTAGAGCATTCATCCAAATACATCGATTTTGAAAGGGAATTGTATATTATTCCGAAGAATTTAAATGATGTTTTTGAGCTCTGTGATAAAGGAGAGGATCCTACGGTGTATATGTTGGGTAGAGAGCAGGAGTATTTAGATAGGATTGCTGAGAATCCTGTGAAATTTGAGGCTACACTGCATAAGAGGCATTTGAAGCCACAATATAGAGTTTTGATGGATATTGTGAGCAAAAGCATCATGAGCCTTGCGGGGAGTTTTGAGCAGATCAGTACCCCGAAGCTCCGATTGATGGCAGCGATCGAGGCCTCACCCACCACTGACTTCAACTGGTTGAAATTTTTGATTCAGATGGTGAGTGAGCAAGCCAAAGTCTTCAAGAAGGTTGACGGGGCGATCACGATCAAAGGCAAGATCCATCATGCAACCAAAATAGCATTTATTTTGGAGATGTACAGAGAGGAGGAGGATATCTTCGCCAATTCGACCTCATTCCCCAAGTCCAAGGTGCTCTTCAAGCCCATTGCTGTGAAGAAGCAGGCCATCAGGGGGAAGAAGGAAAAGAAAGCAGAATCACCGATTGCGGGTGCCGAAAAAGAGACCCAACAAGCCAGGGGGAAGGCTTTGTTGAAGACAAAGAAGGAGGAGGGTGAAAAGTTGAAGATGCAGAAAACCCTAGCTCCCAAGCGCAGAAGATTGGTGGTTCTCACCGATGAAGATGGCAGTGATTCTGAAGAGATTCAACCTGAGAGCCAAACCGCTCAGAATTCGCCACTACAAGTCTTGGCTCAGGTTATCTCTAAGGCACAGGAACAGACTGAGGAGCAGGTCTTCTCTGAGGTGCTTGAGACGTCGCTCAGCTCAGACAAAATTTCTCAGGAAATTTTTAAAGGAACTCAGACCTCAGAGATTCCTACCAAAGATGTGCCGGCTCAGACAGAAGAGTCAACTCGTAGTCAATTCGAGGAAGTGCAAGCTCAGTCTTAACCCACTCGATGCAAACCGAGGACTCGATCAAGACAAACTTCAGACGTTATTGAGACTCAAGAGCAAAATTTTTATTCTTGATGAGCTCTTGAAAGTGATCTACTTTTGATCCTCACCGATGCTTCAACCGAACCGAAAGCCCGAGATGGAAGAAGGGGGAAGTCAAGAAGGCGAAGTGGAGGAGCAGGGGGAACGGTTCATTCTTGACCGCACTCGAGCTCAGCCATATTCATGCCCCGACCCGCAAGTTGTCTTCTTCAGATTAAGGTCGATCGTGGTTCATCCTCAATCGACTCTTCCAGAGATGTTTGATATTGCCGCATCTTAGGGGAAGACCGTGGAATGAGGAGACAACTTTTCTCGAACCGACTTCTCAAGATTGGTGAGGACAAAGCTCGTGATGAAAAACTCCGATTTTGATGAGCCGGGTTCGAGAGGAAGATAGTCGAGAGGAGAGTTATCGGGTTGGTGCCCTAGCGTAAGAGACAAATGTCAAGATGGGGACCAACAGGGGGAGATGCCGAGGATCGGCCTCGAGATGGAGAAGGAAACTTCTTGGCCGATCAACTGAAATCATTCAACCTCGTGACCGAAGTTAGCTCTTTGGTGTACCTTTTGGCACTATTAACAATTATGCCAAAGTTCTTGAAAGTTCTATCTTTAACTCAATTGTTCGATAAATGATCGAGGCTCGATTGGAGACCGGAGCTCAGGATGAAGCAAGCTTCAGTCAGAGACCGACCCTCGGGTTGTGTCTCGAACCTCTCAGATGATCAATCAAACCTGAAGGTGCAGAAGGTTCCTGAGATCGACCTCACTCCCTTGATGGAGAAGCTTGAGAAGGTTGAGCCGATGATGAACAAGATTGCTCAAATGGAAGAGACATTGGCCAGCCAAGCTCAGAAGATGGATAATCTTAGTCACTCTTCAGAACTGGTGCAAATCCAAAACACTCTGACCTCACAGATGACCTCCATGGAAGATAAGCTGAATGAAAAGCTGGAGGGAGTCAAGGCTGAGTTGAGTGCTGAAATGAAACAGAAGCACCAGGAGAACACTGAATTTCTAGAGGTGAAACTGACAGAGAAAAATGATGTGCTGATTAAATATGTTGTTGAGGAAATTAGCTCAATGCTCATGACCAAGATGACAGAGATGTTTAAAGAAGCTCTCTCTGGCCAGTTTGCCCATTTGTCTGAAGAATTTTCTATGGCTAACAACCACATAAAGAGGCTGGAAGATGAACAAGATCAGATAGCAGGAGAGGTACGCTGTGTGAGCAAAGAGCAATATCACATGGACACAGCACTCTCCAGACTTCTTCCAAATTACGGTGCCAAGAAGGGGGAAAGACCAGAAGAAGACTTCAGGAAATTATTGGCACGTACTTTTGAAAAAAAGGGGCAGAAAGAAGCTGAAATGATTAGCCTATCCAGAGCCTTAAAAGAAGTCGTTTACCGACAAAACGGGTTCGCTTCAGGTGGAGAAGTTTATCTACACTCGAAGTTTCGAGGAAACCATGCTTGATGTTGCAAGAGAGAAACCGAAAGTGCTAGAGCAAAGGTTGGAACAAGCCAAAGCCGAATTGCTTTACGAAGAGGAAAGCCTTGGGCATTGTTCAACCCGAAAGCTACGAAGCCAAGGCTTCTAAGCCAAAGGCAGAAAGTCGATGGAAGAGTTGGAAGAGTCTGCAGTCGCCAGGAAGAAGAAAGTCTTCAATACGAAGAATGCTCAAGACACTCCAGATAGAACAAAGCTAAGAAAAGAAATTTTCGCCTTCAGCAGGCTCGTGGATCGTGATTTTAAGATCAAGAAGAGCCGGGCTTAAGAAGTGGATTCAAAAAGTTTGCGAGCAAAAGGAGAGAGACATCAAAAGCACTGAAATGGCCACACGTTGACAAATGGATGCCTATCAAGCTCAACGATATGTGGGAAGAGGTCAAGAGAACCTTCTGGTTCTATTATGATGTGCTCGAGGAGTGGAGAGGGAAAGCTCGGATCGTAATGAAGCGTTCATTGAATATCTCCTAACCTTCTATCCAAAATATCTCCAAAGTTGGATGAACTTAGCTGATGAAGGAAAGATACAGATAGTAGCCCCTAGTCCATATTCCTATCCTCCTCCAAGACTTGATAATGGCATGGTGAATGAGAAAGCCATTATTCAAGAAATTGCTCAGTATGCTGGTCAGTTGGGCTTGACAGGAAACAGTCCGGATATCATTAAGGAAAGAGATGCTCTGAAGAAGAGGTATTTCGGAATGTTCAACCTGGAAGTGCCCCGCCGATGATCTTCAAGAAGATATAAGTCAAGAGTGAAGCAAAATCAAGAGCGTAAGATCAAGAGCCAAATCAAGATCAAGACCAAGACACTTGTAATTTTTCTATCTTTTTGTCTTATTTTTGTTTTGATAAATTTCATTGTAACCTGTAATAGTCTACTCATCATCAATGAAAATTTATCATTTGTGCTCAAAAAGATAATATCTCATTATCTTATTTACATGTCTTTTACTTTTGATATGCTGAATGAATGTCTCTGAATGAATTGTTTAAGTATTTGGTGATGAACTATTTAAGAAGATTCATTACTGAAGAAATTGATTGAATGATTAAATGTTAGGAGATTCTCAGAAATTGTTGGGAAATTCTCTGATTTAGGAAATTGTTGGGAGACATAACCAATCTTGTAATAGGAAAAACTGAAACCTGAGTTTAGGTTATATGGTTGTAACAAGATAGGTTTTGACATCATCAAAAAGGGGGAAATTGTTGGGAGATGAATTTAATAAAAGATATATGATTTTGATTAGATCCCAAAACCCCTGAGTATGACATGTTCAGGATAATCTTGATAGTTGAGTCAGGATTCAGTTTTATAGTATTCAGGATGATATCTGCAAAATGTATAGTCAGCAGATATAGATCAGGTTTAGATCTGAAGATTCTGAAGAACTCAGTATGTTTCTGAAGAAACTGAAATTTCAGAATGAAACTAAGTTTCTGAAGACTCAGTAAGAAACTGAGAATCTGAAGACTCAGTGTGAAACTGAGATACTGAAGACTCAGTGTAAAACTGAGATACTGAAGACTCAGTGTGAAACTAAGATACTGAAGACTCAGTATGAAACTGAGGAACTAAAGACTCAGCATGAAGACTCAGTATATCAGTCAGTATATCTGTGAAGACTCAGAAGACTCAGAAGACCCTGAAGACTCAGAAGACTCTGAAGACACAAGACTGAAGACTGAAGACTGAAGATCAAGAATACTGAAGGCACAGTAATTACTGAAGACTCAGTAATGTACTGAATGCTCAGTATAAACCTGAATGTTCCGAGGCACTGAATATATCTATCTGAAGGATGCAATACTGAGAAGATCGTGATTTCTTAGATAATAGATATTTGCCAAGACATTCAAATGCAGACAAAAGGAACTAAGTCAGAAGTGTTGTTAAGGTTATATCAAACTCAGAGTTTGTAACCAAAATAACCGTTGAAGGTGTCTACCTTTAACTGGAGACAAAAGTCAAAAAGAGGAAGACAGCACTGTACCATACTGACACTGACAGTGACAGGTCGCTGAAAAAGATGTCAGAAGTACAAAGTTCCAGACTGCAAAAAGTGAAGACCGGCTACATGAAAGGATATTGCCTAAAACGTGTTAGGGAGTTTCAAACCCTAAATATAGCAGTTCCTCACACACCATAAGAGGAAACTCACGAAGCTATCTCTCCAACGGATAGTTTTCAAAAGTGACCTTGGTGTATGCCTATAAATACTGGTGACCCTCTACATTGTAAGGTTACGGGAAATTTATAAGCAACTCAAGAAGCTCAAACTTATTATCACAAAGTTAAAGCACTCGAAAAACTTAGAATTTCCCAAGTGCTTTTATATTGAAGAGAGCTCACTAAACTAAGCCTAGCTTGATAAGATATATTCAAAGCTTAGTCGAGATATCCTAGCCTTTGCATTGTGCTTCATTGTAAAGTATATCTCATCCTAGTTGGAAACCAACCAGAAACCCCAAACCCTTGAGAAGGTAGTTGGAGTGTGTTTGTTGGTGAGAAGAGTTGTAAAGAGTTAGTAAATTCGCGTGAGTAGTAGAGAAAAGCTCTAGAGGAGAAGTTAGTAAGCTCTGAGAGGTAGTCGAAAGCTTGTTTGTGTTTGAGTAAGTAAACTACGGAGGTAGTCAGAAAGCTCAAGGTCGGGTTGAGTAAGTAAACTACGTGGAGTAGTCAGAAAGCTCAGGGCCGAGTTGAGTAAGTAAACTACGTGAGGTAGTCAGAAAGCTCAGAAGTGATTAGTGAATTTCTCTGAGGATCAGAGAGAGTGGACGTAGGAGCTTGAGTCTCTGAACCACTATAATTGCTGTGTTGTTTACTGCTTTCTTTATCTGTGCTTAACTGTTGCATCACTGAGTTTGAAAGCATATTTTCACTGAGATTTCAGTTGGAATCAATCCACTGGAAGTTGCATGTAATTGAATCACAGCCTAATCACTATTCCATTAAAGGAAGGTTTTCAGCAAAGCTTAAAATGAGTATAAACTAAAGGGCCAACCATTCCGCACATCTTAGTAGCTAGAACAGATAGTTACCAAACTGAACTTACTCTTCTGAGGGTTCAGTAAGTTAGTTATCTGATCCAAGCAACTCAGGATCTCTGAAACTCAGGACTCAGTTGGGATTATCTGAGGTTTCTGAAAGCAACTCAGGATCACTGTCTCAGTAGACTTTGACTCGGAGTGACTTATGCTTCTCAGGACCTAATCTTCAGGATTATCTGACCCAAGCTGACCTCAGTAAGAAATAGTTTTAAAAACACTGAACACGTGTATTCTCCCCCCCATACACGTGTAAGACTCGTTTGCACCGGGACCAACATTCCCTATTTCTCTCTATTGGCATATATACAAGTCCAAATTTCTCTATTCAAGCATATATACAAACAAGGTTAGACAAGCTAAGTTTCTATAAACCAATTCAAGTCCAAATTTCTCTATTCAAGCAATTCCAAATTTCTCTATATAAGGTAAGTTAGACAAGCTAAGTTTCTCTATATACAAGTCCAAAATTCTCTATTCAAGCAATTCAAGCAAATATTCTATAAACCAAATTTCTATTTCTCTCTACAAGTGCAAAATATTCTCTATTCAAGCATATATACAAGTCCAAATTTCATAAACCAAATTTCTCTATACAAGCTAAGTCCAAATTTCATAAACTAAATTTCTATTTCTCTCTACAAGTGAAAAATATTCACTATTCAAGCATATATATATACAAGTCCAAATTTCATATACCAAATTTCTAACATATATATACACATATACACATGTAATTAATATATATATATATACACTAACATATATATACATACACACATATGTATATATATATAATTACCTGTGGAGCTAGGCGGAAGGCGCGAGCAACGGCCAAGAGAGAAGGAGGAGGGCGACGACCAAGACGAGGAGGACAGCGACGGCCAAGAGGAGGAGGCTAGAGCGATGGCCAAGAGGAGGAGGAGGGCCACGACGACGACGCAAGAGGAGGAGGAGCGGATATGGTCATGGGGAGGAGGAGGAGGGGATTGGAAATGGTCATGGGGAAGGGGAGTACGCGAGCAGAGACTAGGAGATGAGGAATATGAAAACGGGAAAAGGGTCATGGATGGGGGGTTAATGAAATAAGGGTTTGATATTGGACAATGGGTTCAAATTACCGTCTACAGGAGTTTGGACAACGGTTCAAAAACCATTGCCTAAGTGATATTGCATACGTGTTCATAACCGCTTAAGTTGTTTTCTTGACAAACGGTTTTTGAACCATCGCCTATGTTGAATTTTAGAAGACGTAAAACACGTAATCACATGCGCAGTGGAATTTAAAGTTCACCAACAACGAACAATTAATTGCATACATATTACAATAATCATAACAAGAAATCTTACAGTAACTCAATTGCAAATTTCTCTACTACGGTATCCACGTAATCCCCGTTCACGGACTTGCACAGATATGCCAGCGTTGAATCTGAGACAGAATTTGCTAGGAAAATTCCTATTCTAGATTTTATGGAGAAAATATGAATTAACGTCATTTGTGAATTCCCAAGAGCTTGTATATATAGGAAAGACCCAGCTTAAATCTTAAGCTAACCTGATTGAGAAATAAAATCCCTAATCTTTATTTAAATAAATCTCTAAGATTTATTTCCCACATATAAAATCTCTACGGATTTAAATGCCTTATATGAAAATCTCTACGATTTATTTCCATATACATTAAATCCTACAATTATATTCCAAATATAATTATTGGGAATTCTTATTTAATTAAATCCAATTTAATTAAACATTAATAATAATTAATTCCAAATTAATCTATTATTAATTAATTCTCCATAAATTAAATATTAAATCTAATTTAACATTTAATCAACCAACTATAATCCGTAAAAGGGAACTACTTGTTGTGTGACCCATAGGCCCTCATATATCGACCGATTAGTCAAACTAACGTTCTTTATTGAACCCTAGACAATAAATCAGACATTCTCAATATATGAGGTACGTTGCGAGAAACGTGCAACTACCTGTAACTAAAACATGGGCTATTACGATTTCCTCCTTTCATTCGCGAATACTCGATTAAGTCTTGAACATGATGAAGTGTCTATTCAAATAACTTAATCATGTTATCTCAAATCACTAATTGATCATTAATGTCACACTTAGTCACAAAGTCTAAGTTGATGTGCATTGGCCAATGACTTAGATCCAATTATGATGAGAAGATGAGTATTCTCTCTAAATCCACTTTGAGGAATTAATCATTTTCTTGGTTCAACTACCACGCACATGCACTTCGTGATGAACCCAATCCAAGCCATATCTACCCATAGACGGGTGCAAGCGTCGGTCATGGTCAAAGTTCATCACTCCACACATGTCGTGCGTATTGACCTCAAGTCAAAGGAGTATCGCATCGCTCCCACTAACCGAGACACCCGTAGACACATATAGTGGAAATACATCAAATGGTTTCTCGGATGGGTATACCAATACCCTCTAAGGTATCTGTGCATCCATCATGAGATACCTAGTATCTCGTAGTAAGTGAGATCTTACTCCACTCTCTAAGAGTATGATGCAGATCGCACACCAATCTCCATTGTATCATCAATATCCCATTCTTGATGATCCTTGATCGGGGCTATTTGAGAATCATGCTTAAGTCATCTGAGTTCTCACAACCTCAATGACAACAATGACTCATGGGAACACTTGCATGAATGAATGCAAACAATCAAACATAATATTCAAGTAAGTGTATTGCCATATGTTAATATTAAGTGAACTATAATATTAAATCGAACTGAATATCATCGAGTATTATGCCCTTATAATAGATTGTCTCTAGGACACTAAAACTAACAATTTCCCACTTGGACTAGAGTCAATCACCTACATGTCTAACCCCTAGACCATCAAATGTCTAGTGTGTACATGAACACTCAGTGTTATGGTGAAAGGATCTGCCAAATTAAATATGTGGGAATACATTTTAATTCTATTTCTCCTATCGTTATGATCTATCGGATAAAATGATAAGCCTGATACTGCTTGTCGATCTCGGTTCCTTTGCTTGCGCATTCGCACCAACGTTGTCTCAATACAAGTTTATTAGACAACTGGCACTCGAAACTACCCCTAGTTCTCTTAAGAACTATAAAATCCAGACAGCCTCCTTGAGGCTTCTGATACAGCAATGTACTCAGCTTCGGTTGTTGAATCTACGGTCGTCTCTTGCTTGGAACTATTCCAACTGACCGCCCCATCATTGAGAGTGAAACGTAACCTGACTGTGATTTGTAATCATCACAATCGGATTGGAAACTTGTGTCAGCTTAACCAGTCACTACTAGTTCTGACTGTCCACCATAGACAAGGAAACATTCTTTAGTTCATCTAAGATACTTCAGAATGATATTGACAGCAATCCAGTGAGACTCACCCGGATTCTGTTGGTATCTACCAGTGAGGTTGATAGCGTAAGCCACGTTTGGCCTAGTGCAATTCATGGCGTACACGATTGACCCAATTGCATATGCATATGGGACATCTTTCATGTGCTTGATATCAGCTTCATTAGAAGGACAATCCTTCTTTGACAGCTTTATCCCATGATTTGCCGGTAGAGACCCTCTCTTAGAGTTCTCTATCGCAAAATGCTTCAACACCTTGTCTACATAGGTGGACTGTGACGGCCTCAACATCCTCTTGGATCTATCCATGTGGATCTTGATCCCTAAGATGTAACAGGCTTCACAAAGATCCTTCATCATGAAGGTCTTTGACTGCCAATCTTCAACGGACTGCATTAACGGGATATTGTTTCTCAAAATCAATATGTCATCGACATACACGATTATGAAAACAATATTCTTCCCTCTGCGTTTACAATAAACACAAGGATCTTTCGAATTTCTGATGAAGTCAAAAGACTTGATAGCTTCATCAAATCGGATATTCCAACTCCTAGAAGCTTGGTTCAATCCATAAATGAATATCTTTAGTTTACATACTACATTAGAATTTGACTTAGATGTAAAACCTTCCAGTTGAGTCATAAACACTTCCTTATCAATGTTTCCATTGAGGAAAACTATTTTGACATCCATCTACCAAATCTCATAATCATAGTGTGCTGCTATCGCAAGTAAAATTCGAATGGACTTGATCTTTGCAACTGGTGAGAAGGTCTCATCATAGTCAATGCCTTCGCGTTGACTATAACCCTTCGCCACCAACCTAGCTTTGTAGGTTTGTGCTTTGCCATTTCCATTAGTCTTACGCTTGAGGACCCATTTGCAACATGTGGGTGTAACCTCTTTAAGCAACTCAACCAAGTCCCATACTTCATTGGTGTACATCGAGTCCATCTCAGATTTCATGGCTTCATGCCACTTCCCTGAATCAATATCTGATATTGCTTCAGAATAAGTATTAGGATCATCCTTATCCGGTATGTCCATATTATCGAGTTCCTCCAAGAGGTAACCGTATCTCATGGGCGGATTATGATTTCTAATTGACTTACGGAGTTATGGTTGTGCAGGTTGTACAATCTGATCGTGAAAATTTTGTGGTGCATTGATCTCATCAATGTCCGGAGAGTCCTCAAGAGCTATACTTTCAGATGCCTCTTGGGCGGGAGTTTGAACTATGTTGTTCTCATTCAGCCCACTTGGAGGTTCTTGCACTAGCAAGCATACTCCAATTACGCTCCCACTGGCTGAAAGACGATCACCTAGTGAAAGACTCCCACCGTGAAAGTTGCTGAATGCTCCCACTGATTCCTTGTCATGTTGCTTTGACAAGATATCAGTCTCTTTGTTAATTTGTGGTTCTTGAATTTCTTCAAGTTCTATCAGCTTACGACCTTGTTCCTTAAAGACATAGTCTTCTTCGAGGAACTAGGTCTGCCTAGAAACAATCACTGATTGTTTCTCAGGTAGATAGAAGCAATATCCTTTAGTTTCCTTAGGATATCCCACAAAGTAACTCATTTCACCTTTGGATTCCAACTTGTCGTTAAGCATCCTTTTCACAATCACGGGGCAACCCCATGTTTGATATGTGTAAAAGTTGGCTTCTTGCCACACCATAGTTCATATGGCCTGTGCTCAAACGATTTAGATGGAATCCTATTCAGAATGTAAATTGAGGTTTGTAACGCGTAACCCATAAGAATGTCAGAAGAGAGGAAAAGCTCACCATGGACCTCACCATGTCTAATAGGGTTTGGTTTCTTCCTCGGACACACCATTCATCTGAGGTGTTCCGGGAGGAGTCCATTGACTTCAAGTAATCAATGAATTCATGGTTAAGGTATTCACCTCTTCGATCTGATCGGAGAGTCTTGATACTCTTACCAAGTTACTTCTCTACTTCAGCCTTAAACTCTTTGAATTTCTCAAAAGATTCGAACTTGTGTTTCATAAGATACACATATCCGTATCTTGAGATATCATCAGTAAAAGTGATGAAGTATCTGAAGTGACCCCTTGCTAGAGTGGGCAATGGTCCACATACGTCATTGTGGATCAACTCTAGAACTTCTTTGGCATGCACCCCTTTCCCAGAAAAGGTTCTATTGATCATCTTGCCCATGAGATAAGATTCACAATCTCCATAAGACTCACAGTCGAATGGGGTTAAGTAGTCTAACTTCCTTAACCTTGCAATTCCTTTCTCGTTTACATGATCAAGTCTACAATGTCAGAAGTAAGTCGGGTTTTCATGATTACTAAGTTTGAGTCTTTTATTTAGTATATTAAGAACATTATATCCACAATGTAACAAGTATAAACCATTAACCATAGGGGCATTCCAATAAACCACACCATTCAACGTGAAATAACAATTATTATCACTAAAATGGAAGGAATAACCCTCAATGTCTAACATAGGAATGAAAATAATGTTGCGAGTAATAGGAAGAACGAAATGACAATCATTAAGTTCTAATCTAAAACCAAAGGGTAAGTCTAACACATAAGTCCCCACACGTTCAGTAGCAACTATTGCTCCATTTCCACGTGTAAGACAACTTCACCAGCTCTAACTGCCCTATGACATATGAGCCCTTTCACATTAGTGCAAATGTGAGAGCCAAATTCGGTATCCAATACCAAGCAGTTAGCGCTATTAGTGGACATGTTAATTTTAATAACAAACATACATGTTCTAGTGCCAGAAGCACCTAGTGCCTTCCTTTTAGCAACCGGAACCTTATAGTCCTTCTTCCAGTACCCTCTTCTACTTATAGTAGAGGCACACATCCTTGTCTACCCGCTCCTTCTTTTGAACACAATCTTAGTGATAGTGAACCCAAAAGTCTTGAGCACGTTGTGAAGTTCAGGCATGGTCGCATCCGTCTTATTCATATTGTAGTTCACAATGAAGCTAAAATATGAATCAGAGAGCGACTGGAGCATATCATAAATGAAAGCGTTGGTCTTTTAGCTCAAAGCCTAAATTATCAAGTTTATCAATTAGGCCTATCATCTTAAGCATATGAGGTTAAATTTTCTCTCCTTTAGCTAACCGACATCTGAACAGATCTCTCATCACTTCATAAATCTCAGAATGAGATTCAGAATCAAAGAGATCCTTCAAATGCTTGAGCATTTAGAAGAGACCCATTTCCTCATGTTGCCTTAAGCATATCGGGAGTCATACCGAGACACATCACTCACTGAGTCTGGGAAGCATCCTTTTGATGTTTCTTCTGAGCTTCTACGTCAAACGTGGTTGCCTCAGAGTACCAACTTTAAGGGTAACCGGGATAGACGTGTCCAACACGTACTCAATCTTTTCTTGCCTTAGCACCAAACACATGTTTCGGTGCCAGTCCAGAAATTTTGGCCTAGCCAATTTGTTTGTTTCCAAAACACATCTCAATAACAGTTATACATTTCAACTAACCAAGAGAAATAAAATAAAACGGGAATTAAAACACATAATTCCTATGATCAATTAAAATAAACATGGCCTTTCTTTAGTGTTTATTTTGTCTCCATTATTTTCACATACTCAACGACCTCATCGGAAGAGTACGAATTTATATCAAATATAAATTGTAATGGACTAGGATCCACACTCCTACTATCATGATCCCTGCTTTGGCTGAATATCACAATAGCATAACTGGTAGGTCTCCAAACCAATTGCAAAATTTGCAATTCCTAGTTGATTAAACCCAGTTTAATCGGATGTCCCTTAACTTTCGTTTCCCAGCTTTGGCTGAATAAACAAAGTTAAGTTGGTTTACAACCATCAAGTGGGACACTGCGTGTCCCTATAAAAGTCTCGTTGAATGTAGATCCGAGCAAAAGACTTTGGTATTAAATACCCATTGGAACGAAATCCCCGGTTTACTTTTAATTTCGATGGAAGACATCGTTTCAATTTAATGAAAAAACCATATTTTAGTGAGGAACATTTTTAAAGGCGGGGTATTAATTGCTTAATCGAGATCCAACATGTTAATCTATATCACATTTGAGCAATTATTGGGCGCCGCCTACGCAAACATGACATTACACAGACTAACACTTATGTGGGCGCCGTCTACCCAAACAATAAATACGGTCTGACAGTTATTCGGTGCCGCCTACCCAAACAATTATAACGTGGACGTAAAAGTATTAACGAATTTAAATAATAAACAAGTTAAATAAGTGGGATTTAATAATTCCTCTTAAACCGAATTTCAAAATCCAATTTAAATTTGATTTTAAATTATTAAAACTTAATAATTAATCAAATTAATTATTATTATTAAAAGTCCAACTTTTAATCTTATTAAAATTAATCAAATTAATTTTAAGGTCACAATTTTAATTTGTTTTGTTGTTAGGGGCTCAGATGCAATTTCCAATATTGCACTGGAGGGCCTATTCCAAAAATCGATTTGCAGAATAGCCCTCCACCATCACCGCCCAAAATCTGACAGCATCCAATCTGTATTTTGGGACAACCGTTTCCATATACCAACCCGAATCATTAACAATTTCAGAATTAATCCAATCAATTCATCAAATTTGTACAACTGTAACAATCGAAATCGAACCCCAACAGAACAAAATCGAATGAAACAAGCAATACATTGAGAACCCAGAAATTAGAATTTCATGGAACTCGATCGAAACCAGTAAAAGGGGCAGAATCGAAACATGGCATCAACGGGCGGCGAAGTCGCCACCGTACGCTAAATGGTGATTCACCACCATCACAGAAGGGTCAGAAGGGCACGCGTTCAAAGTTGTGACCCAATCGAAAAGCAGTTACCATCTTAACCAGTCGAACGATGGCACACCATGCAATACCCTAAATTTAAAACGGGCCGACCCAAATCGAAAACTAACTGAACCGCGACGCACCTCCATCGTCCGAACTAATCAACGGCGAACCGCGACTTCGAGGAATCGAGATGGTGGTCAAGTGAATCGAACGGAGAACCAAAGGGCGACGAAAGGGATGGTTGCACCGATTCGCGAGGCGCGGACGGGCTGAGGAATCTAATCGCGTGGTCAAGGTGTCGCGAAACAAGGAGAGCACCGCGAAGTCGCAGATAAAGCCGCCGACTTCGGGCGCGTCGGATACCGAAATGGGGAAAATTTGGCGAGACGTAAAGGATCGAGGTGGCGATACAAATGAGAAAACCCTAGGTTTTCGTTGGAGAAGGTGAGCCAAGGAGACAAAACAAATAAGGGGGTGCGGTTTTGTCAAACAAAAGGCAGCCGCACCCGGTTTCGTAAATAAAACTTTAATTTTAAAAACAAAACCAATTTTGTATGCAATTAAACAAGAGCTCGAGCTCGATACCTTTATTGGAATTTAGAGGCACGTAAAAAAATCGAATCACAATCCGTATAAATGAATTTGAAGTTCACCAACAACGAACAATTAATTGCATATAGATTACAATAATCATAACAAGAAATCTTACAGTAACTCAATTGCAGATTTCTCTACTATGGTATCCACCTAATCCCCGTTCACGGACTTGCACAGATATGCCAGCGTTGAATCTGAGACGGAATTTGCTAGGAAAATTCCTATTCTAGATTTTATGGAGAAAATATGAATTAACGTCATTTGTGAATTCCCAAGAGCTTGTTTATATAGGAAAGACCCAGCTTAAATCTTAAGCTAACCTGATTGGGAAATAAAATCCCTAATCTTTATTTAAATAAATAAATTTATTTCCACATATAAAATTTACGGATTTAAATGTCTTATATGAAAATCTACTATTTATTTCCATATACATTAAATCCTACAATTATATTCCAAATATAATTATTGGGAATTCTTATTTAATTAAATCCAATTTAATTAAACATTAATAATAATTAATTCTAAATTAATCTATTATTAATTAATTCTCCATAAATTAAATATTAAATCTAATTTAACATTTAATCAACCAACTATAATCCATAAAAGAGAACTACTTGTTGTGTGACCCATAGGCCTTCATATATCGAGCGATTAGTCAAACTAACGGTCTTAATTGAACCCTAGATAATAAATAATCTTAATATATGATACGTTGATTCAAACTAATCATAGAACAAGAAAACATGGGCTATTACGATTTTCTTTCACGAATACTGATTAAGTCTTGAACATGATGAAGTGTCTATTCAAATAACTTAATCATGTTATCTCAAATCACTAATTGATCATTAATGTCACACTTAGTAACAAAGTCTAAGTTGGCGTGCATTGCCAAATGACTTAGATCCAATTATGATGAGAAGATGAGTATTCTCTCTAAATCCACTTTGAGGAAAATTTTTATTCTAGATCCGTGATGAAGAAAATATGAATTAACGTCATTTGTGAAGTTTCCCAAGACCTCAAGCTTGTTTATATAGACAAAGTAACACATATAGTAGAAATACATCAAACGGTTTCTCAGATGGGTATAAATACCCCTATATATGTGCATCCATATATATATATATATATATATATATATATATATATATATATTGACACCAATCTTAATTGTATCATCAATATCCCATTCTTGATGATCCTCTCAATTTGAGAATATCTTGGAGTTCTCACAACCTCAATGACAAAAATGAGAATGAATGCAAACAAACAAACATAATATTCAAGTGTATTGCCATATGTTAATATTAAGTGAACTATAATATTAAAGCAATATCATAAATTGTATAATAGATTGGCCTAGTACAAAATCAACTATATATATATATATATATATATATATATATATATAATATTAAAACCGCTCTTTTATCTTATGTTGTCAAGTGCAATGTGCAAGCTAAATTTTATGGCCCAAAATCAACCCAATTTAATGTTATTTTACAATATTTTATTCAACCAATTTAATGTTATTTTACAATATTTTATTGTTAATTTAAGTCTAATGTTAATAGTGCATGCAATTAATTTATAATAATTAGACTAATCAATTTAAATCTTAGATCATATAATAATCGTACAAATAAGTATATAAATCGAGCTTTATCACAATCACCTAGTCATATTGTTTTACAATTCAACTAATAATTTAATTTTAAAATGTTTATTTAATAATTTAAGTCTAATGTCAATAGTATGCAATTAATTTATGGTAACTGGACTAATCATGATCTCATATCATACAAATAAGTGCATATATAAATTATACATTTTCATATATATAATACTCCCTCCGTCTTTTTTTTATTGCTCAAATTTCAAAGACAAAAACTTGTGCGACTTCGAGTTCATTATGAACTCTATTTTTTTAATATCACAGTTATGTATAAAATTATCACTGTTATATACAAAAACTATCATTATTTGAAAAATAAAGCATATCTTGAATAATGATAATTTTTGTACCCAACAATGATATTTATTGTGCATAAAAATGATAAAGTTCATGTATAGACCTGATTCACAAAAATGTTACTCAAATTCAAAAAGGTCTGTCTTTTGTCATATACACAACATATTGTTGATACCAAAAATATGATCAATTATTAAATATCCTATGTGGCTTGGTTTGATATCAAACTAATTAATGACTTGGGAGGATAGTGGATTAATGAGGGACAAAGAGAATGTTCTTCATTAATTGTGGATGATTGACTTTAAATGCATGAAGGAATGAAACATTAAATTTGCAAGAGGGGATTGTGTTGGGGAATTAATTGCACGGATCTATTCGGGATGAATATTTAAATACAAATTTAATTCTAACAATTATTACTAGCATGAATTAATCCTATATTATTCAAATAATAATTCAACAACAAATCATGCATATAAACAATTCACATAAATTCCGTTGTAAATTCCGACTTTTTTTTTTTTAGAATTCCGTTGCGAAGTAAATTCCGTTGCATATAAACAATTCACATAATTCGGACTTTGGAGTTGTAGTATTTTTCTGATCTCTGCTTGTAAATTCCGTTGCGAATGTTCGAGTCGATCCGCTTTTCTTCAAGTAGGTCGAGATTGACTTCCTGAGCTCGGTCATTTTCTTCACCAATGGTCTACGAAGTTCGATATGTCGGGAATTGGATCTCAGCCGGTATGACCGCCTCCGACCCGAAAGCGAGCGAGAAAGGTGTCTCGCCTGTCGAACTCCTGCAAGTAGTTCGATATGCCCAGAGTATCTCGGGGATTTTGCTTGCCCAGGTGCCCTTGTCTTGAGGGTGCGCTTAATTATCTTGTTGATGGCCTCGACTTGGCCGTTTGACTGTGGATGGTACGGGGTCGAGAATAGCTTTGTGATTTTCCATTTCTCGAAGAAGGTCCTTATCTCCCATCCGTCGAACTGTGGTCCGTTGTCCGACACGATCGCCATTGGGAGCCCAAACCTGCAGATAATATTCTTCCATATGAATCTTATTATGGCAGATTGATCGGTACTTCCCAGGGCCTCTGCTTCCGCCCATTTGGTGAAATAGTCCACCTTGATGACGGTGAACTTGACTGACCCCGGTGCCGTTGGTAGAGGGTCGATAAGGTCGACTCCCCATTTAGCAAAAGGCCAAGGACTATAGATCGGGGTTAGTTCCTCCGGGCCAACCTTGATCTTTAGGGCAAAAACCTGACATCGCTTACAAGCCTTGGCGTATTCGAGGGCGTCCCGTTTCAGGGTTATCCAAAAATATCCTTGTCGTAGAATCTTGTGTGCGAGGGCGTGGCCTCCCCCATGGCTGCCACATACCCCCTCGTGGATTTCTTTCATGATCCCCCTGCCGATTTCCGGGGTGACATATTTTAATAAAGGGAGAGCGAAACCTCGCTTATATAGTTGATCATCGATGATGGTATACCGGCCCGCCCTCACTTGAAGTCGCTGGGCTTCGACTTTGTTTTCAGGGAGCTCGCCATCTCGGATGTACTTCATGATTGGGGTTATCCAATCGTCCTCCCCTGGGTCGACCTGTGCAATGGTGGGTTGGCTGCCTGATGGGGCGGTGATCCGAATGATCGTGATATCGGACATATCGGCGCCCCCCTCGGAGGTCGCTAGGCGAGCTAGAGCGTCTGCTTGAGTGTTTTCCTTCCTGGGGATCTGGGCGATGTTGACCTGCTCGAACCTCGAGATTAACTCTCGAGCGATTTGGCGATATACAACCATCTGCTCGCTTCTTGCCTCGTATTCACCCATCATCTGGAAAGCGACCAATTGTGAGTCGCAGAAAACATTTAGCCGCCGAACTCCTATCGCCATTGCCATTTCTAGCCCGTTGATCAGAGCTTCATACTCAGCTTCGTTGTTTGTGGCTCAAAAATTGAACTGTATTGTCGTGGTGAATGATCTCCGCCGGGGCTGATTAATCACGACTCGGCCCGGCTAAACTCATGGTCGATGAACCGCGGACATACGATTCCTAACATCTTCTTTACTATTTTGATATGCTCGGTTGGGAACGTCATCTCTACGAGGAAATCAGCCAGGGCTTGTGCCTTTATTGTTGTCCGAGGTGCATAAGTTACTCCGAACTGACCGATTTCAACCGACCACTTGAGGCATCATCCCGCCAGTCGGGTTGGTGGAGGATTAAATCGCAGCCGGCAAATGAAGTCGACCTCGACGTGATGATCGAAGAAATAAGGGCGGAGCTTCCTGACGCTCATGACGAGAGTTTAAGCTAGTTTTTCTAAAGGCGGGTACCTTAGCATGGCTTCATTTAGGGTCTGACTCACAAAATAGATCGGCCAATGATCTTGCCCCTCAGCTCGGACCAATACGGCGCTTAGAGCGGTCTCTGAGGCCTCCAGATATAGGTACAGCGTTTCCCCCGGGATCGGCTTAGCCAGGATTTGGGTGTCTGACAGGTATTTCTTGATACTCTCGAACGCGAGCTGGCTCTGGGCGGTCCACTTGAACTTTCCTTTTCTGATTGTATCGAAGAAAGGTTTGCATTTGTCTCCCATGCGCGAGATAATCGATTCAGCGCGGCTAGGCACCCTGTTAACCTTTGTACCTCCTTAATGCTCCGAGGCGCACTCATATCTTGAATCACCTTAATTTGCTCGGGTTTGCTTCAATCCCACGTCGGCTTACCATATGCCCTAGGAACTTTCCCGATTCCATGCCGAAGTTGCATTTCTTTGGGTTCAACTTCATCTTGTACTGTCTTAGAATGTCGAACGCTTGAGTGAGGTGCCCCAGGTGGTCTTCTTTTCTCTCGCTCTTCACCACCAGGTCATCTATATAAGCCTCCATGGTTTTCCCAATCTACTCTGCGAACATACGATTGACGAGCCTTTGGTAGGTCACCCCGGCATTCTTCAGCCCAAATGGCATACGCTTCCAGCAGTATACGTCCTTTTCGGTTAAGAAAGATGTGTGATTCTGGTCGTCCTCGTGCATGGCTATCTGGTGATACCCGGCGAACGCTTCCATGAAGGACATCGCCTCGTGCCCCGCGGTGCCATCGATCAAATGGTCAATATGCGGCATGGGGAAGTGATCCTTGGGACACGCCACATTCAGATCGGTGAAGTCAATGCATAATCTCCACGAATTATTAGCCTTCTTCTCTAAAACCGTGTTTGCTACCCATTTCGTCTTGTCGGCCTGCACGATGAGCTTGTTGTCTAGGAGTTTCTTGACCTCGTCGGCCAAAGCGGCATATTTCTCTGGTCTGAACTTCCTTCTTTTCTGGGAGACGGGCTTCCTGCTGGGGTCGATATTGAGCCTATGGCATGCGACCTCGGGATCGATGCCGATCATATCCTCGTGCGACCACGCGAAGACATCCAGGTTTGCTTTGAGGAATTCGATCATCTAACCCCTTATCTCGCTTGGCATAGTCGTGCCGATGATTACTTCCATGTTGGGCCATGATCCGCTGATCGGGACCCTTTCTAATTCTTTGACGAGCGTAGCTCGCTGCCCCTGGGCTCGTCTGGGGTCATCGATAGGCTCATAACCCAGCTTGGGCTCTATATCCGGTAGCTCATACAGATCCGTGGTTTGATTTGCTCCTTCCACGCCGTCTACGACCTTTATCTTTTTGTTGGACTCATTCTCGTGTATCGAGGTTTGGTCGCATGGTCGGTCCCACAAGGTTATCATTACCGTCTCCATGTCGCATTTTATGTGGTTGGTACCTGGATTTGGATCGGCCTGCAACATGCATCCTTGGGACATCGCTTGGTTCCCCTTTATCGTTCCCACGGCCCCTCCCGGGGTGGGGAACTTTATACAGTAATAGTGCTACGACGAGGCCGTTCCTAACTCGTGTTCGAAAGGCCTCCCCAGGAAACCATTGTATGTCGAGGGTTGGTCGATTATAATGAAATTGAGCTGGCGAGTTGTCTTTATCTCGGGATCCTTATCCGAGACCAGCTCGACAGCCAGGCGAATGATCCCGTAGGGCTTGACCGTGGAATTCCCAAACCCCTTAATGACAATCTCGCATGGTTCGACGTAGTCACCGAAGCTCCCAATCTGATCCAAAGTGCTTTTGAATAGTATATTGCAAAAAACTCGTTGTCTATCAAGAGACGATGGACCATTACCCCCATGATCTTGGTTGAAATCATGATCGGATCGTTGTTAGGATACTGCACTCCCTGTTTATCCTCATCCGAGAAGGCAAGTGAGTTAGATGCCCCGGCGGTATGGTTGATCGGGCAGCATATTTGATGGACATTGCCCATGGACATTGCCAAGGTGTTTGCGAGAGAGATTCAGGGATGGAAGGATCCCGCCGATAACGCCCCCCATCGACGCAATCATCTGGACAGCTCTCCCCTCGGCATTGTTTGGAAAATGAGGGACCTGCTGATTGTCGTTTGCTGCGGGCTTCGTCGGAAGTGGAGCTTGCTGCTGGTTGTTTCCTTGTCATTTTTTGACGAAGTCATCCAGCTTGCCCGCCTCGTACAGCTTCCATAACTGCCTCAAGAGGTCGCGGCATTCGCTCGTGTTGTGTCCGATATTCTCGTGATAATGACAGAATTTGTTCGGATTCATCTTCCCGTCCGTCTTCACGATTTTCCTGGGTTCCTCCAGCAGCTTCTTGTCCTTGATCTGGTTGAAAACCTCGTTGGGGGTGGTGCTCAGGACCTCCGTCAATCTGACCTCAATTTCACCCCCGAAGGGTTTGAAGTTGTTCGCAGTCTTGCGCTGGTTTCCACCCTTTTTATGAGAGCTTGACGGTTTTATCTCGGGATTTTTCACCTCGTCTTCGGTGACTCGCTCCCCGAGCCGCATGGCCAGCATCTTGGCCTTGCTGATATGGTTACCCGTCTTCCACCAGAACTCGACGTATGAGCTCGGATATTCCTTGTACATCAACTTCCACAACTTTGTGTTCAGGCGTGGACCTCGGACTGCCCCCATGACTTTGGCCTCGTCCCCCATGGGCTCTCCCTCTAGTAAAAGATTATTGACCCGTTCGATGTAATCGAGATCTGACTCGGTGGGGCCTTGTTGGACGTTAGCAAAGATCTGCTAGGCCGATGGTCTCGGCGCCATTGTGGCGAAGTGGTTGAGGAAGAAGGTGGCCAGTTGGTGAAATGACTCGATGGAGTTCGGGGGGAGATCCTTGAACCATCGGTATGCTTGGTCGCCCAAAGTGAGCGGGAAAAGAAGGCATCATGTTGCCTCCATGGCTCCCATCGAGGTCATGTGATCGGAGAACTTTCCGAGGTGGGTGGCCTGATCCGAGCTCCCGTTGTATTGGCTAATGGAAGTCGTGGTGATCTTTAGTTGTGCGGATGCGTAAATAATAGCCGGGACTAAGGGCGAAACCGGGACCAGGGCCGAGGTAGCTGGCCCGACCTTCTGATTCATCTGGTCTTGCAACTCCTTGAGGGTCTTTTTGATGGCTTCGAGCTGATCATCTCCGGGGTTGCGAGGTAGGTTAGGCTCCGGCATGCCCAATCGATCGTGTACGAACATCCTTTGTCTTCCGTTTCCTCGGGCTGGGGCCTCATTCCCGACCTCGAACGAATTCTCCAATTTTCGCCTGATTGAGAAAGAGTCGGACTCGGTGATCGCACGTCGAGCTCAGGGCCTGCGCGGGGCGTCGCTCCCCAATCTGTCGAAGACGGACTGGACCTGATGTGATTGCTGGGAACTCCCCCTTCTCGGTGATGGAGTTTTCACTCGCTGATCGCGGCGTCCTTCGGGCCTTTGGAAACAGGGCGAGGTGTGGCTAGTTTTAGCTGGTTTGTTTTGAGGCCTTGTGCCCTCGCCCATTTTCCTCTTCCCCCGGGAACCGGAGCTCCGGTGAGATTCCGCCCGATGATGCGGTCTGCTCCGCTCGCTCGCCAGATCACGCTGGCGGCGTTTGAGGATTTTGACGGCTTCCCGGAGGTCTTCGGGAGTTCGGATATCCGCCAGGTTCATGAGGGGACCTTCGGTGCTAGACGTGGCCTCCCTTTGATGGCAAGATGCCTGTGCCCCGGCAGAAGCCATATCGGGTTTGGAGATTCCCTTCCCGTCAGCAATGGGATAACCGGTAGGGCGTTTCAAAAATAAATCTGGGAATTCACTAGTAAAACACCCTCCTTCTAGCGCCAATTGTTGATACCAAAAATATGATAAATTATTAAATATCCTATGTGGCTTGGTTTGGCATCAAACTAATTAATGACTTGGCGGGATAGTGGATTAATGAGGGACAAAGAGAATGTTCTTCATTAATTGTGGATGATTGACTTTAAATGCATGAAGGAATGAAACATTAAATTTGCAAGAGGGGATTGTGTTGGGGAATTAATTGCACGGATCTATTCGGGATGAATATTTAAATACAAATTTAATTCTAACAATTATTACTAGCATGAATTAATCCTATATTAATTCAAATAATAATTCAACAACAAATCATGCATATAAACAGTTCACATAAATCCTACGCATGCGGAATTGCTACGGGTTTACGTGAACTAAGCTCTTGGAGTGGCAATGGTCTCGTCGATAAAAACACACCAAAAAGCCTTCCCAAGTATTCCCTAGTCCTTGCTCGTCAATCTGGTGGAAGGAAGCTCGCGAACAATTAACAAAAGGGAAAATAAAATTTGTTGCACCACCTTTGTGGATTTACTAATTTTTCCAGCACATGGAATTGTACTTGGGAATGAAACACTCATCCCCTATTTATAGAGGGTGTTGGTCGAAAATTTTGTGCATGAATAAGATGGGAAAATCTTTTTCTTGATCTTCAAGAAATCTTGAATATATCCAATATATTCTTTACTCCATATTTAAAATATTCCACAAAAATCTCAACTCCCTTTTGTTATGGTATTTTCGAAAATAATAAGGAGTAAGAATCCAAGATTTGGATCTTCTTGAATTTATGAGATATTCTTGTATTCCAAGAATACATATCTTCCATAATATCTTTTCAAGAAAATCAAGAAAATCTTTATTTCCCTTATTCTTTCAAGATTTTCGAAAATCATCATATAAATAACCAAGTGGGAGATTTCTTGAATTTAATGAGATAATCTTGTATTCAAAGAATACATATCTTCATTCCATAACAAAATTCAAAGAAAATCTTTCTCCCCCTTTATTCATATTTTTCAAAATTTTAGAGGAAAAATAGCAACAAAATTTATTTTATTTTAAACACTTTTTTCAGTTATTGGACTTTATGTTGGGCTACTTGAGGGACCTTTAGGAGAATTAAGATTGGACCTTTCAATGGATCTTGAATTATCAATATTGAGCCACAATATTATTCAAGCCCATAATATTAATTAATCCCACTGCATAATTAATATTGCACTATCCATCTTAACCCATATTACAGTCAATATGGCTCCCGGTTATTATTTCCCGTGTTTAAGATTATCTAGCTCGTTAATTAATTCAAGCCACTGAAATAGCTTTCCATTAATTAATATTTTTTGTCCTTGGTAAAGGAACGGTTCAACATTATTATCCATACCGGAAACTAGTTCCACTTGCAAGATTTGGTATGATAAAACTTATGAACTTCCCAAGGGGGCAAATCAAACAAGCGTACTTGCACACGATTCTCCGTATTAAATCTTAGCAATCGAATGTGACCAATAATATTGTCCAAGATATAAAGTATTGAATCTCGTTGATTCTCTACCCGTAATAAGTCAAAGCAATAATTACTAACCACAGGCGATCCTATTTAAGGGACGAAGATTAAGAAATAACGAACCACTGAGGTCTAATTCTTCCTAGTTCAGTTCTGAAGAATTTGTCCTCCTGTAGGTCCTCTTCAGTGCACTAAACATGCACTAGTGTAATCTCTTGGTCAAGACAAGCCAATCTGAGCCTTACACTTCAACCTTTCACGATGGATTGTTCATTTCCATCTAGGTCGTGAATGGTGTACTTTTGGTTACAAGAGACTGTTAATTTAATCTTCTGTGATCTGGTATCACTAAATTAACTACAATGTAACACGTACTATTTATTGAACAGTTATGCAGTAAATATATGTAACATTCGATGATATTTAAATCATCAGTGATAAACAATTTATTTCAGTAAATAAGTCCGAAATTCAGTTTGATTATACAATGTAAAAGCATATTTTCCAGTATAATCCCAACAGATTGGGCCAAAGACCTCTTTTTTAGCTTCTTAGAGCCTTGTAATAAATGATGAATGTGGAACCCTTAATGAGTCCTTCTTTAAAAGTATTTATACTTGTTACAATATGGTAATAGGCTCCTAGATCCTATTTACTAGGCCATTAATGCCACATTAACCAACATCCTGGGTTAGAAATGACCCAGATACAGTCCCAATTAATGATCCTGGTCTCCGTTTCCCAGATCGAGGTCGCTGACACTGTATTTGAGGTCGTTGGAGTTCTCCTCGAGGTCGCCCATCGTGCCCTTTCCCGATCGGTGGTTCTGTTCTGGTAACTCGCGAGACCTTCAGGGCACAGGCTTCCCTTTGAGGAAAATCGCCCCTATATTGTAGCCGCCGGAGGGCGCAGATAGGCTGGTGCGGCGCTTGGGGTTCTGTGCTGCCCGCGAATCCTGAAAATCGAGGCTTCTTGCGAGCTCTTTCATAGGGAGGTCGGGGTCATCTTCCGTCCTCGCCCTTAGAGCCAGCCTGAGGTCGTTTCTGGGTATTTCAGGTCTCATATCCTGCTATTCGGCCATCGAGCTCGCCTCATACTCCGGGCTTGGTTCGAGCTCGCCCAAACCCGGGAGATGGATAGTGATCCCGAGCTCGGGGACCTCGCCATCCTTAAGTACGCGGCTACACTTATCTATTGTGGGAGCACCCCTTAATACTTCGCACACAACACATATCGATAAAGTAAATGTAGAGTTTCAATCTATCACCCAACAAATATCACTAAATATATCTCATATCCTAATAATTACATACAAAATTATCTTTTTTTTGTCTCATTATCTAAAAGTGACTAAAATACCCTTATAAAAAGTTTATTTTATTCCCTTCAAATGTTAATAAACAATTTTCTCATTAAACCCCGTGTTAAAGTCAATCTAATTAAAAAAGACCGAGGGAGTAACTGATTTTTTAAAAATATGTATCCATATTAAATACAAAATTTTATTATTTATATTACTAATTATTTATAAAAAAATAATTTTCATGATAAATTTGTAATAATATTTTATTGTATAACATTTTATTATTAGATAGGTATACATAGATCTAGTTTTCGGTCAGTCCATACAGTGATTTGCTCTGCTTGAAGTGGACCCCTTCTAGTCGACGGTGGGTTATGGTTCCTCGTATTATATGGTCCTTGGGTCGATTACCGAGGTATCAGAAAAAACAAATAGATCTAGTTTAAAAATAATATTAATAATTTAGAAATGACTCACAATATAATTATTTTAATCATCCATACACAACTCTTAAAATTTCATGACAAATTTGTAATAATTTTTTTTGTTGCTGTAGGTCCCGAACGGGTTTTGTGAGGGCAGAAGTCTAGAGGGGAGGGGTGAATAGACTTCTGAAAACTTTTTGTGCAGATCAGGTGTGATGGCAGTTAGCCTGATCAGAGTGCGAGTGAATCAGTTTGGGCTGATAACCAACTTACTAATCGCCTGAAGGCAGATCAGTTCGGTAACTATCAGTTTAACTGATGTGTGCGGAAGCTTAAGTTTTACCCGTGAAAAACCAGTTTTTATAAATCAGATTCCAAAGTTAGTCTTATAACCAGTTGACTGAAGTGTCAAGCTTGATCAGATCAGAAGCTTGGTGCTAGCTGATCTCAACTTAGAATATGTATGCGCTTTAAAGGTTGTGTGCAATTGTGTAGACAGTTAATCAAAGCGGTAAAGGCACACAAGATTTATAGTGGTTCGGACAAACCAGTCCTACGTCCACTCTTCCCTATCACAAGGGGCACCAACTTAACCAACTGGACTTAGTTTTATGTGTTAGTCCAACACAGTACACCGACAGATATTTAAGGAGTTCTCACTCAACCGATCCCAGATATCAGAACTAGAAACCCTAGTCTGAAATCTTGCTAAACAACTTAACCTAACTTGGGTTTGGATAAGATTGTTTTGGTTCCAACTATGAAATCTTTTCTAGTGTTTAAGATAGCCTATCAGCTAGATGAAAAGATTTCTATGCTAAGAACTTATGGGATGAACAGTTAATAAAATAATCTTCTTGATCGTGTTCTTCGTGCGGAAATCTGATAATTGCTTGAGCTTCTTGATTGTTCAGTGTTTCCGTATCTTCACTCTGAAGTGTGATCCCATATTTATAGACCTTGAAATCAAAGAGCCGTTGGAGAGCAATTTGAATTTCAGGCTATATTTGGTAGGTTTGCAGGATTGATGTGACGTGCTTCAGGAACGGCATGGCTGAAAGCGTGAATTTGTATTTTATAGCCGTTAGATAGAGCAGCACCAAATCCCGTAATAGCCGGCTCCGATCATACGTGTCTCGTTCTTATTGGTTAACAGACGCACTTTTCAGTGTTGTTCTTCCAACTAAGGTTGTCATTCTTCTTGTTCAGATCATCGACGTATGATTAGGTGAAACATGAGTTTTCACTGGTGGTGACTTGATCGATCGAATCGATCGGTCTACCGATGGAGTCTTTCGGTGCCGGTTGACTTAGCTTCAACTAGCGGACTTACCGATGTAGGTCTTCTGGTCTGATCTTCTGGAAGTCATCTGATCTTCAAGTATTCTGAGTTTGAGCTTCATGACTTCAGCTGAGATATCTGACTTGATCAGATCGATCTGATCTTCTGTTCTTCTCTTGCATTATTCCGCCCGGATGATATCGCCTATTCTTTGAATCTTGATTCGACCTATACATATTGAGGTTCCCTCAATATGTGACCTATCTATTACATCGGTTGTTCTATAAGAATTATCAACCGGTATTCTATAAGCGGTAATATAAACATCGATCGCCTAACTTGTCCGATGGTCCTATTACATGTGTTTACGGAACTTTCATCAAAAAACTAAATTTCCCAACAATTTCCCCTTTTTGATGAAACCAAAACACTTGAGAAACCAAACACGCTTGATAAATATAGAATAAAGAAAAAGAGCACATAATCAGAAGACAATGAGATTTTGTCTTAGGATCAGAAAATAAACTTTTCTCATTAGATATGTCGATTACATGTTACATCAGAAAAGTTTGAATTTAAAAACAGCTGATCCTGAGAAGTCTTCTGATTCTTTACTCTTTAGGCTTGTATCCTTCTCGCATCTCTCTTTGATCTTGAGGTACGTTGAAAATTTGATATAGTTTCCATTTGACATCATTGGTCTGCTGAGGATCAGTTATGTGCGTTTTTGCTCGGGATGTCAAACTAGAATATCCGAAATGCCATCATTCAAATGAGCCATCGCCTTCTTCGGGTAATCCAACAGATCATACTCTTGGCTAGATATTTTTACATTGATAAGTTTGGCCTCATTTTCCAGATTCTTCAAAAATCTGGATATTTATTTTCTAACCAGTTGAGGAATTCATCATCTGGAGATTCTTCTCGTGGAACAAGATCAAGAACAAAAGCATCCAGAAGCCATTCACTTCTGATCTTATTCCATTCCTCAAACCTCTTAGCATGTGCGGATTTTTTTTGGAATGATCTCATCAACTCTTCTTCGGGAAATTTGAGGTTCCGTACGATTTTCCAGCCTTTCCTTTCTTCGCTCTCAATATGAATCTCTTCTTCAGATTTTCTGCCTCTGTCAATTTATCTGCCCTTCTTTCTTCTTCGCTTTTTCGGGCCTCTTCAAAGAATCTGCTCTTTGGGCCGATTTCGGCCGATTCTTTATCGGGCTCAGATCGGCTATTTGTGTTTCTTGTTACTATTTTAATTCGAGTGGTTTAGTACAGTTGTGATGTCCCAAAGACCCCTTGTAGCCTACCTTTCTTGCCTTTGACTTTTCCATCTTTTCAGAGACTTCGTTAGCAAAAGAGATCCGAGATGGTCGATCTTTGTCCATAGGCTTCAACCTATGCGAATTAGATCTTTTGTTGTTACGATCACGTCAGTTGGTTTTCTCCTCCGTCCTTCCCCTTTTTGGTTTGATCAAAAAGAAATGTGGAGGTGGGAAGTTAGGGATCCAAAATCGACCGATATTGCCTCTGTTGAGATCTGCAATGAGATAAACACGAACTTGGAGCGGTTAGATGTTGAACCTTCGAGATCATTTCGGTCTTGACAGATTCCATGGCAAGAGAGAGTGTAAAAATCGGTTTGTCAAGTTTCTCTTCTGTCAATTCTAGCTTTTCGGTGAGCATCGAAAAAGAAACTTGTTGTTGATCCACCTGAATCGACTTGTCATCAACGGGATTTTTATAAGTTCGGCGGAACCACGGTGGTCACAGTTTGGGAGAACCGATCTTTGATTGCCTCAAATGGGAAATAGCCAATTCCCTTTGATCTGTTATTTCTTTTGAGGCCAATCTGCCTCGATCGGCTATCACTCCCTCAACTTCTTCTTTCGGAGATCTTTGAGACATGATCCGATCTCCGAAGTTGATCGTGGTGATGTGAGATGTAGGAATGGTATCGTCACTTGATTTGTTTTGATTGTTTGTGCCTCCGGTGGTTGGTCATGAAGCTGCGGCAAAGTTCCCACTATCATCGGCGACTCCTGCATCCTTCATTGTAGCATCGCTTCAGAGCTTCTTGGCGATCTCCGGTTCGCCTTGATCGATTAACCCCAAACTTCCGTGGATCGAGCTTTGATAGATTCAAGAAGCGATTTATCGGCTCATTTGGTGATCCTACTTTAGCGATTTCCTCATATCGAAATCAAAATCTGCAAAACTCATCAAGACCACCCATCCATTCAATAATCATTATAAAAATCGAGAAGCTTTTTAATCGAAGATCTCTCCGGTGAGGATCTCCATAACTTCCTCTCTAATAGCAGGATGGGCAACCGATTCGATACATCTCATCAATTTTCGTTCGATTTGCATTCTCGACCATTTTCCTATGATGGTCTTTTTGATGATCTAGACTCGTGAATTGTCCGGTCTGCATTCCTGTTGATGAGATGGGAGGGTTCCGTGGTGCTTGAGTAGGCGGAAGTTGGCTGATCGGCTCGACCGCAGAATTTCCGCAGTTGAGTCAGCGCTACCGGTTCCACAGCGTAAGCCGTCGTTCGCGAACCGATGTAGTTTCGTGTTCGCGGCGGTGGGAGAGAAGGAGAAACATGCTTTCGCCAGCCTAGTAGTCCGAGCGTGAATCAACTTGAGTTGGAGGAGAAAGAGATCGCTCGCCTCGCTTCTTCCTCGTATCGTTCCGCGAGCTCTCACTTCGGAGGCTTCCCGCCTGGTTCGATTTTTCACCCGATTTTTTTTGGCGGTGATCAGCCGATCCGGGCGCCCCTTCTTCATCCGACTCATCTTCTAGAAACAGAGTCATGGAGGCCTGCTTCGCCTTCTTCGGCCTCTTCTCCTGGGCCTTCACCAGTTTTCTTTTCTTTTTCTGGGGGGCATCTGGTGTAGACGAGGTTGCTTTCTTGCTCTTTCTCTTCTTCGCCTTTGGGGGGGTGGGCCGCATATCATCGTCTGGTGGTCCAAATATGGCTGAAGTGGTGGAGAGGAAAGACTTGTAGGACTTCAGTCCATTCTGGTCCCATTTGGCATTTGGCATTTTGTCCTTTAGGATAACTGCAACCTTGTTGAGATTGCTGATCCTCTTCTTCAGATAGACCTGCCTCCATTCATCAACTCCAAATTTCTCATGTTCTTGGAGTAGAATGGCCTTTAGGAACCCATGCCAATTGATGTTCTTGGCTTCATCAATTATTGCAGCCATGTTTAACCAGTTTTTGCGGATGTAAGAGCATCTGGGCTGAACGCAATACCCATGATTGTTTTTGACAATATGTCAAACAACAGTCGGTATTTCCTCTTGAGCATTGGTCTGACAAAACCTGCGGTCTGATGTTTGTCAGCCTCTCTGAAGAGTTCGTTTCTGATCAGCTCATCTTCATTCTCCTCAGAGGAGTGAGCAAAGTAGATTCATCCTTTTGGCGTTTGAACAGACGAGTTATGTCCGCATTCGTCAGTCTGATCTCTTCTCCGTTGACTGACGAAAGTAGTTCTTCTCCCGGAGCGTCCGTATCCACTCTTAAATTCCTTAGGAATTCTAGTGCTTCATAATGCATCACTGGATTGCAGTGAGCAGCGCAATATTTCTCAAGACCTCCTTTCTTCAGAATTTGCTCCACTTTCATTGATTCCGGATCCCGAGTAATGTCAAACTGCACGAACTTGTCGTCGACAATCTTTAATGCCAGTTCCGCATAATTGCACATTATTTTATCCATACCGTGAGTGGCCATCTACAAATAAGATAGACTCGATTAAGATTGTGCATAAACATAGAGATATGATATATTGATTATCAGACCTATACACAGGCCTAGTAATCGATAAACACATGCGGAAACCAAGAAACAATAAAGCATAACACAGGATACCATCGATTGACAAAATCTTTAAGATCAATGGATTTTAAGAAAAAAAGAAAATTCATCAAATAATCAGAAATTACCAGATTCTGTTTTTCGGGAAGATAATTTTGAAACTTAAGAAAAACACTTTGAATCGCAGAGATGTAATCTGGAGAGTTTTCAGAAAAAGAACGCAAGTTTGTGAATTGGAAAACTCTGGTAGGGTTTTTGATGAACCTTATAAAGATGAGGAGGGAAAAAAGACAAGATATGGAAGATCAACCGTTTGAAAAGATTAGACGATCCAGATTAAGCGGTTTTGATCGAATGGTTGGGAAAAGAACGTACGAAAACCTTTTGGATTTAATAGCTCATTTTGTAGCAATTAATACATGTACTCCACGTCCGCATTAAACGATTTGCAGGGAATACGTCACATAGGTAATGCGTACAGTAAGGCAAATAAAAATAGATAAGATCCGATAAATAAGCAAATAACAAGGGAAAAGAAAAGCGTATCTGGTTGACTGATATTGCAATCAGTCAATACCACTTGAAGTTGAATCCACTTGTTGATCTTAGTTTTCTGCCTAAACCTTATAATTTCCCAACTGTTCTTTTCAACTGATCTGTTTCATTTTGAGTCTGATTTCCCTTCTGATCCTCCTCGATCAGTTGAAGTTCCCCCTTCAACTGATATTTATGTTTTCTCATAGACTGATATATCTGATTTGTTGAGGTTTCAAGTTCAACTGATCTTCCTTATCTGATAAGTTTCGTATGTAATCAGATTTTGGTTGACCTAATCTGATTCTTCTCAGATCAAGCCAATTCTTGGGATAAGTGTTACCGCCAAAACTTAGTCTAGAATAGTAGTCTCTATTCCCTAAGTTGGCACGATTTGACATGCGTAATTATAGTCTGTATATCTCGATATGTCAATCCACCGTAAATTTATCCAATTATCAGTCGCGTGATTTCTACACGCTGTCCTTGTGATGCAAATTTCTCTAAAAGGCTTTTTGAAATCAAATTTGCATTTGCACCCTTGCTTGGCCTCTATAAATTGGACCAATGTTTTACACAACATAACCCATTCACCATACTTATCTTCTTTTGTAAAATCATGCATTCTGGTGAACCCTTATTTCCGGTGAAACTTCCGGCAAAGACCTTTACCCCTTTTTCAATGATTTCAGCTTCTCAAATCAACCCTGTGTGTCCCTTATCACTGTTTTCGTTGTCATCAAAGATTTCACATACAATTGTTGCTAAGCTTTCTACCACCAAGGCGGCGGATTGGCCGTCGCAGAATCGAGAAGACACTTCTCCTAACCAGATGCACCTTGTGTGTCTATCGTGATGACGAATTAAAAGATCAACAGACTCGACCGATATAAAACATGAGTTTGATATACGGTCTTGATCGGATAAAACGGTGATCTTCGTATATCAACTCAATTTTTGCATGTAGCACATGTGCCCATAAGGTCTTTGAACCAAATTCTTGGCACGTGTGCTCCATTTAACAGCTGGAGAGTCCATTGACTTCAGGTCTAAAGGCTCCTGGCTTAGAAATCCTATCAACGCCGCTCTCGCTCCACTGGTTTTAGCTTCACCAAGCGGCTTTTAGGATTATTTCAAAGCCTCTCTCACCCTTGTTAAGTGGGGAAAATGAGAGCATCGATTTAAAAATCTCTCTCTCCCGCTTCTTCTTGGGTTTGGGATGAGGGTTTAGGGTTATAGGTTTAGGGTTTTCGGTTATGACTTATGTCTTCGACCTCCGGGTCCTTTGTACTTGTAACTTGTAATGTAATCGACCTTGGTCTTTATCAATGAAAAGTTCTATTATTCCATTGTTGTGTAAATTCTCCGCTTTCTTATGCGATTGTAGGCTTTAATCTGTGAATCTTGCTTGTTGAATATCGCCTAAATCGACTTACAAAGATGTAAAATAACCCAACTGATTTAATCAGATAATTCTTTAATCTGAGTGTTTCCTTTAATCTGATAAACCTTAAATCTGATCAGTTCCTTTAATCTGATAACTTGTAATTCTGATCGATTTCTTATATCAGTCCCTTGACTGATCTTCTGATCAGTTGAGATACCAAACTCAACTGATTCCTTTCAACTTTGGTTAGTCTCTTAACCTACCGGTTTCGAGAACAATCCATCAAGCATTTTAGGTGCTTTTTTCTCCAAGATCCGAAGCCCTAACTCATTGCACAATTCTCGAATCGATCTCATTTAGTGGCTTGGTTAGAATATCGACTTTCAGAATCAAGTGTGAATCTTTTTCCATTTCGATATTCTTCTTTTCAACATGATCTCTTATAAAATGGTGTCCGACATCCACATGCTTGCATCTTGTATGTAGAACAGATTCTCGAGTGATTGCAATAAGACTTGACATCACGAGAATATAGGTACATTCTTAGCTACAATGTTATAATCCTCACCGCCGACTAAGCCAGAAAGGATTGGGGAACAGCCTTTCCTTCGCAGCCCATATATATTCCGCCCCAAAGTAGAGATAGATGTCGAATCGATGTCTCCGCTTTGAAAAAACCACGAGATGGGTTTTTCCTAAAATCGACATGTTCCCGAGGTTGATTTTTCGTCAATCTTGCAACCTCCATAATCGTAATCAAAATACCCACTAAGCTTTAGATTATCATCGATGGGTAAAATAAACCAAGATTTATCGTCCCCTTCAGATACTTAAGAACCGCTTAGTCGCTTTCTAGGTGGCTTTGCATTGGATTTGCTCGAAATTTGGCACATACACACCTCTTGCAAAGGTGATATCCGGTCTGGGGCGTTAGGTATAGTAGAGATCCAATGAGAGCCCTATATTCTTTCTGATTTGTTTTCTGACCATCCTCATCTGGATCCATCTTGAATCCAGTCATCATAGGAATTTTGGCTTCCTTGCAATTTTGAACTCCAAACTTAGCCAATAAATTCCTAGTGTACTTTTGCTTGGCGAGATGAATATCCTTCGCGACATTGCTTCACCCGGAGACCCGTAAAGTAATTCATTTGTCCCATCATGGACATCTCGAACTTCCTTGCATCGCTTTTTTGAATCTTTCACATAGACTCTTGTTGGGAGATCCAAGATGATGTCGCCCACGAGATCCGAACCATCGTAATATCTTCTCCATCTTCTATTCGAATAAGGTTCTCGCCTTTCGCCTTTAGTGAACCCACCGCCTATCAAGAACCGAGAGAGTGTATCATACCAAGCTCGAGGAGCTTGTTTCAGGCCATAAAGAGCTTTTCTTAAACGGTACACTTGGTTGCTCTTTTCGAAGCCTGGAGGTTGTTCGACATAAACTTCCTCTGCTAGTACCCCATTTAAAAATGCACTTTACGTCCATCCGATACCAAAGTGAACCCTCTGGGAAGATATGCCGTAAACAGACGAATGGCTTTAGGCGAGCGATCGGTGCAAAGGTCTCATCATAATCAATTCCTTTCCGACAGAATACCCCTTAGCAACAAGTCTTGCCTTATTTTCGGTGATGACATTTTTCTCATCTCTCTTGTTCTTGAAAACCCACCTTGCCAATTACGTCTTGATGATTTCGTGCATCTACCGGTTCCCAAACTTGATTTCTCTCGAATCATTGTTCCAGCTCCTCCTGCATGGCTAGAATCCAAACAAGCGCCTTGTAGAGCTTCCTCTATTGTTGTTGGTTCCTTCATAGACAAATAACAAAGAATACATGGCACTTTCACCAACTCGATGTCTAGTTTTAACTTTATCGATGGGTCTCCGATGATCGATCGGTTGGATGACCGGGTTATCCGTGTCCTTCATTCGATTTGCGTCGGTTTCGAGAACATCATCCATTTTCGATAAAGGTTCATTACTAGCGATCGGGAGTGGTGCGTAATCATGATCCACTTGATAAGAACATGTCTCGGTGATGTTGGACTCATCATGTGTCGACGTCGCTCGTGGGAACTTCAGGTGTTCCCCCGAACCGGATGGTTCGGGATTGATATCTTGTCTCCAATTTGTGCACAAACTTCTTCATCGCCAGTTTTTTTCTTACCTTAGGATCTGAATGATCCGGTGAATCGCCTAGATCTGGAATGTATTTGTTACGGTTTCGATTCTTTTTCCTTGATCGTTAGTCGATCCATTTTCCGAGCATCCATTTTGATCGTGTACATCTTGTTCGAGGCGCATTTCTCTTGTTCGTAAGATGCTTCATCAAAGACTACATGGGGTGTTTCTTCCACAAGTAGGGTTAAATGCTGTTGTAAACCCCGAAAGCCTTGCTAGATGAGGAATATCCTAAGAATATACCCTCATCCGACTTGGCCTCAAAAGTCTTCAACCCGACTCTTCCCATTGTTGTGTATGAAACACTTACACCCAAAAACATGGAAGTAAGAGACACGAGGTTTTTACGCCCTTCCACAGTTCATAGGGTGTTTTGTAGTGAGCCTTAGTCGAAGACATCCGTTTCCGAGTATGGCATGCAATGTTGATTGCTTACGTTTTAAACGGCTTTGGTATTGCATGTTCACTAACATCGCGGCGGCTTCTTTTTTGAGAGTTTTGTTCTCCGCTTCGCTACTCCATTCTCATAGGCGCCCTTGCAACCTGATGTTTCATGTCAGATAATACCAAACTTAGAGCAAAAATCAAGAATAAAAGAGTTCGTAAATTTGCACCTTTATTTGATCCGATTTTTTTTACTAATCGACACCCTTCTCATTTTGTAATCTTTTTTTAGCAATTCCTGTATCTTCGTTTGTCGCCTCATTCTTCTTATGTAAGAATATAACCCTGTAAACTTGGAATAGTCATCCACGATTACAGAGTATATTTCGTCCGCTGAGATCGACCGGTGTAATCGGGTCCAAATAGATCCATATGAAGCACCGCAAAGATTGGCCGATGCGGGTCCGGAATTCCCTTGAATGAAGCTTTGACTTGTTTTCCCTTCCGACATGCAAAGACATGTCCGATCCTTTGAAAACACTTCATTCGGAAGTCCTTCCACTAGAGACATCCTTGCTATCTTATTAAGAGTTTTAAAGTTCGGGATGGCTCATTTTTTTTGTGCGAGCCAACTGCTACTTTTGGAACTCTTGACAATCAGCATGCATTTCTTGGGCAACTGCTCCAATCACCGTGGTAGATCGTCCCTTTCCTTGAACCAAGTTAGCAAAATCATTGAGTGGCTCGATTCTTGATAGTGCATTGGTCGATCGAGAACTCAACACCGAACCATTGTCGCGAAATTGTGAAACCGATAAAAGGTTGTGCTTCGGACCTTCGACATACGAGACTCCAGCCATTTGTACATCATCATTCTCTAAGGTTCCAATCCTTTGGTATAACCAAAGTTATCATCACCAAGAGTACACGCTGGCCTTTTCGTTTCTATGTAAGAGCTAAGGAGATGTTTGCTTCCAAATATGTGCCTTGAGCATCCACTATCGATGTACCGGATAGTTGCTTGCACACCTCCTTTGTTGGCGGACCACGCGATCCCCGCAGCCCAAATCAGTTTTAGGTACCCTTTTTTGGATTGGGTCCCGAGGGGTTAGGATTAGTTTTGGGGATCCATACAAACAGAGCACTTCTATTGTGATCGGTTAGATCGAAGGCCCCGATTTGTCTCTCATACCTATCAACATAATCATACGTCTCTTTATATGCTTTTTCGATTAGTATGATTATTAGTGTGAACCTTGGATGACTTAGAAGACTTGGGATTTATCTTTTTTATGTTTGTCTTTTTTTTCATCCAATTGTGGTTGGTCTGCTGACCCTAGATTTACGATTATAGGGGTAGGTACGATCGCTACCATCAAAAGATTCATATCTTTTTGGCATAGGTGGTTTTTGCGGTTTACGAAGCATGCTTATTATTAAAATGACCTTGATTGGGTCTCAGATTAGACTTCCCTTTTTTGTGGTTGTCTTTTTCGATACGATCTGTTGATCAAGTTGAGGTCTCTTGAAGAACGGGTTCTTCGTTGATTTCCTACCGATGCTTTACCGGTTGGGGTCCATTTCATTTCCCCTTCGGTTGGCACCGCCTTTACCCGCTCAACCGGTCTTTTTTCCTTATTAGATACATGTTTGGCTTTCGGTGTATCTTTGTGAAACTCGTCCGATTACACCTTTTTGAGATGAATCGGTAGGGGCTTTTGAGGATGTGGAAGGGTTCTCATACCCAAGTCTCTTCTTGTTAATCGTTGTTGAAAATAGGTGTTCATGTCTTGAATGGTTTTAGATGATTTTGTGAAAACCTCTATTTTCTTACGCAGATTATCCTCGGATGATTTTAAACTTTCATGCTTTTCGGAATAGCTCATCGAATTTTGCTTGCAGGATTTTTGAAGTCATCGAACTTTGTTGTTTGTTAATTGTCGGTGATCTTTGATCTCGCTTCTCCGATCGAAGCTTTAACTTTCGAATTTTAAATTCCTCGGTTACCTTCCTCGAAAGCGTCAAAACATTAAGTTCGTGAGGCTTTCTTCGAGATCATTCTCTTTAGCAAGTCGATTATTTACGGTCCTCGGCTTGTCATTTTCAAACTTCCACTATAGCATAAGTGTCTCATTGATTGGAGAGATCCTCAAGCAATTGCTCGAGTAGAGTCGCAGGTCAATCTCAAAGGTGTGCTAATGATAGCAGTGTAGAAGCGAACAAAGAGTTTGGAGGTTACCTCAGATTGGTCCTCCTTGGCCATCAGCAGATCTCATCATCATCCCAAGAGAATATCGAGATCTTCATTTCCATAGAAGTCAACAAAGATCTGCCGATCGATGTAAATCTTCTACGAGAGGAGTATCGAGAATCCTCGAGAGGGCATATCACGAATCGTCAATTCGGCGTGTCGCCAACCATGGCTTTACGTCCTGTACCGTTTCTCTCTTATGTTCCTCTTTTCTTCCCTTTCTCTTGGCCAGTCTCGGGCGGTCTACCAGAGTGACACAGCTTCACAGGTTGAAGAATGCTCCTTGATCCACGGAACCTTTTCTTCCGGTGAATCACTCCGTCTCGTATGATCTATCGGGTGACTTCCCTTTATGATAGTAGTCCGAGCCTTCTTCGTCGTCGATTGGTTATCTCTTCTCTCATCATTTAGATTATCTCTTTTCCTTTCATCTCTGCGGATCTCTCCGATCATCGATTCGGTTCTTCGGAGATCCATTTGTTCGATCTCCTATCTCTTCCTCGCTATGTTGATAATCTTTATAGAATCTTCGATACTTACCCGGTTGAGTATTTGATTTTTCTAGTTTTGCAAGCAGAGCGATCTGCTTACCGACTTATGATGTTTCAATGGGTTCATTGGTCTTCAATCTCTTCTTTGGTTGCCATAAAAGTAATCGATTTGGAAGTTGAGGCTTCGGTGGCACCTCATCTTCATCGCTTGTCTCTCTCAATTAAATCGAACTCGTGAGCTTTAAGGCTCAAGAACAAGTTACTTGGCTTCATTTTTGAAATGTCTTAGCAATCCTTGATTACCGTGACCTTCATGTCCCATTTCTTGGTGAGAGACCTTAAAATTTTGTAGTTGATATCTTTATCGGACATCTCTACCAAGTTCTCGCTTTTTTATTGACATTGTAATCCTTCCATCGAGTTCGTTGATAGTTTCGTTAAAGCATCTTGCTTTTTTGAACTTCACCGGGTTAAACTTTGGAGACTATTTGTCTTTTATCTGGTCATTTCCTCAAGATATTTCAGCTAGAGTATCCCACATTGCTTTCGCAGATTTTGAGATACTTAACCTTTTCCTTGGTGACCTTATCCATTGTTTTCATGATAATATGCCTTGCGATAGTATTCAGAGTATGCGATTTCCTTTTCTCTCGCATCCATCAAGGCCGGCTTTTTTCGCATAAGACTTCGGGGCAAAAGTTCGGATCTCTCCAACCGCAGGGTTGTCAGAATATATGATGATGGGTCCTCTTTTCGATGACTTCCATCATTCTCGCCACTAATCGAACCTAGATGGTTGGACATATATATGGGCCCAATCTGCATACTCATCGATTGAGAACTTTAGAGATCATGATACATACCGAGGTGTTATCCATGCCGAGTGATTTTGGAAAATGAATGAGTTTTAAGAAGGTTTTTCAAGATCAGTTCAGTTGACCACAAAGATTCTTCCTCAAGAATCGATGATACGCAAAGTCGTTGGTCTCAGAGAACCAACCGCTCGATACCACTTGTAGGTCCCGAACGGGTTTTGTGAGGCGTAAGTCTAGAGGGAGGGTGAATAGACTTAAAACTTTTTAGTGCAGATCGGGTGTGATGGCAATTAGCCTTTGATCAGAGTGCGAGTGAATTAGTTTTGGGTCGATAACCAACTTTCTAATCGCTGAAGGCAGATCGATTCGCAGAACTATCGGTTTAAGCGATGTGTAAAAGGAAGCTTAAGTTTTACCCATGAAAAACCAGCTTTTTATAAATCGATTCCAAAGTTAGTCTTATAACCGGTTGGATGAAGTGTCGAAGCTTTGATCGATCGAAGCTTGGTGCTAGCCGATCTCAACTTAGAATATGTATGCGCTTTAAAGATTGTGTGCAATTGTGTAGACAGTTAATCAAAGCGGTAAAGGCAGACACAAGATTTATAGTGGTTCGACAAACCAGGTCCCACGCCCACTCTTCTTCCCTATCACAAGGGGCACCAACTTAACCAACTGGACTTAGTTTTATGTGTTAGTCCAACACAAGACAATCGACAGATATTTAAGGAGTTCTCACTAACCGATCCCGGATATCGTAACTAGAAACCCTAGATGCGAATCTTGCTAAACAACTTAACCTAACTGGGTTTGGATAAGATTGTTTTGGTTCCAACTATGAAATATTTTTCTAGTGTTTAAGATAAATTTATCGGTAGATGAAAAGATTTCTATGCTAAGAACTTATGGGATGAACAGTTAATAAAATAATCTTCTTGATCGTGTTCTTCGTATGAAATCGATAATTGCTTGAGCTTTTGATTGTTCAAGTGTTTCCAGTATCTTCACTCAAGTGTGATCCCATATTTATAGACCTTGAAATCAAAGAGCCGTTGGAGAGCAATTTGAATTTCAGGCTATATTTGGTAGGTTTGCAAGGATTGATGTGACGTGCTTCAGAACGCATGGCCGAAAGCGTGAATTTGTATTTTATAGCCGTTAGATAGAGCAGCACCAAATCCCGTAATAGCCGGCTCCGATCATACGTGTCTCGTTCTTATTGGTTAACAGACGCACTTTTCAGTGTTGTTCTTCCAACTAAGGTTGTCATTCTTCTTGTTCAGATCATCGACGTATGATTAGGTGAAACATGAGTTTTCACGGTCCTATTGACTGACCGATCATCGGAAATCGATCGGTCCCGATGGAGTCTTCTGGTCTTGGGTTGACTTAGCTTCAACTAGCAGACTCGGCTGATGTAGGTCTTCTGGTCTGATCTTCTGGAAGTCATCTGATCTTCAAGTATTCTGAGTTTGAGCTTCATGACTTCAGCTGAGATATCTGACTTGATCAGATCGATCTGATCTTCTGTTCTTCTCTTCAGATTTCGGGCCTATCGGATATCAAATTTATTCTTTGAATCTTCAGATTCGACCTATACATATTGAGGTTCCCCTCAATATGTGACCCATCTATTACATCGGTTGTTCTATACAAGAATTATCAACTGGTATTCTATAAACGGTAATATAAACATCAGTCAGCTAACAGGTCTGACTGGTCCTATTACATGTGTTTCTGGAACTTTCATCAAAACACTAAATTTCCCAACATTTGCAAATTTTTATTTCTATTTTTTGTATAATATTTTGTTATTAGTTAGGTATAAATTGACCTAGTTTAATTTTTTTTTTAAATTAGAAAATGCTCAAAAAAAATTTGTTGCAAATTTTTATTTCTATTATTTGTATAATATTTTGTTATTAGTTAGGTATAAATTGATCAGGTTTAAAAATAAATAAAAAATTAGAAAATACTTAAAAATAATTAAAATATATGTATTGTTGAAATGGAGAATTGAACCTTGAACCTCTCACATGCAAAGAAGACAAAACAAAGTTTGCTATACCATTTGAGCTACATCCCATTAGATAATATTTTTAAAATTTTATGAAAAAATTTGTAACAATTGTTTTGACCAAATTTAGCCCAACATTTTGTTATTAGATATGTATAGATATTATATATATATATATATATATATATATATATATATATATATATTTTTTTTTTTTTTGTATATTGTACTACTGTCCCACCTCGAATTCCTGTTACCTCTTGGTCTTGTTGTATGTGTAATTAATAATTTTGTACACTTGTGAATAAAATATTTTTCCGTCCTATCACTATATGTTACCAGAGCCAAAAAGGTTCACCCCTATGTCCCGTGGTCTGATTCCCGTCAATAGTAAGTACACTCATATTTTATTATTCACTCCATAGACATTCTCTAAATGATGTTGAATAAGATAATTCAGTTCACAGGTGAGGAAATATAAACGAATCAATTATACACTTTTTTATAAATTTAAATTTACAAAAAAATGAGGGAGCAATCAGGGATAATTTTTTCAAAGATTCCCACTCAATTAAAATTGAATTCCCATAAAGAACTAGAACTGCCTCATGCAAATGAGAAAAATTATCCGAATGAAAAATACCCCCCTTGACGCGAATTCATTTTTAATGGAGTAGGAATCTTTGATTGTTTTTCGGATTGAGAAAAATTATTCCTGGTTGCGCCCTCGTTTTTCGTAAATAAAAATTCGAATTTATAAAGATGTATGTAATTAATTCTTTTATATTACTTTTTAACCCTCTCTCCACTTATGTGTTAAATTATGTTACTCCATCATTATGAGGATGACTATCGAGTGGACAATATAAAATGGATAGAGTTATTTTCAGCAAAAAATAGACCCAGAACGTAAGGGTGAGCCTTTTTGGCTCCTGATACATATAGCAATACGAGGGAAATATGTTTTATTCACAAGTGTACAAAATTATAAATACACATACAACAAGCTGACCAAGAGATAAAAAGGAATCGATGTGGTGTACAAAGAAATATAAATCTCTAATACCACTAAAATTTGTTAGTTGAAGATTAATTCTGAATATTAAAATTCAATGTTAAGAACGAGACAAGGGTTGAATTCTTGATTAAAGAGCTTCAATTTTTTGCTCTCATTCATATTTTTAGAACCATTTTAACACGAGGCAACACGATGTACCTCGTAATTATAATGCTCACGTGGAAATAAGAAAAGCGCACGAGGGCAATTTACGTATAATCATGTCTCTTGATCGAGCACCTGAAATTAAAAAGAAAAATTAGTTAAACGGCCAAGAGCAAAAGGTCTCATACATACGTGTTAACGAATTGAGACGAGTAAGGTCTCAATCTCTTCAATTTGGCAATTGTGAGTTAATTAATTACTACTTTTTTGGTTAGTGTAAGATCTTTCTTGGAACAACTATGATAGTTACAATCCATTAATATCGCAACAATGGAGACATATATTAAGCTTCAGGATGAATTAAGCAAAGAATTTGGATTGAACAATGTGTAGTATTATTTCCTCGTTATATCAATTGAAATATTTAACAATCTTAAATTAATAAATTTGGTCTTGTGATCAAATAAATACGTATGACATGCAATAATATCGATCCGGAACAAATTAAAAAAGAATCTCTTGCGTATGAATCCATTAAGTCGTAATCCAAATTAGAATAGGGGGTATTTCAACTTGAAATCAATTGTAATATAATTTTATTTCATAGGAGTATTAAATTTTGTGTAATAACACAGTCAATAACACAATATTAAGTTCATAAATAAAAACGCGGTATTAAGGATAATATTGGTTGACTAATTATTTGTATATAGAATCCTCTAGAAATATCCTTTGTATTTATTGTTGAGATATATTTTCCTTGTATTGTTGTAAATCTTCATTATTTATAGTGGTAATCTCAATCACCTCATTAACGGTGATCTTATTCACTTCTTGCATGCCCCCCACAAGTGTTGCGTGGGGTGAAGACAGACGCAAAGCTTGGACTGAAGAAAGCTCTGTATGGACTTCGTCAGGCTCCTTTGGCCTGGTTTCAGCATTTCAGCTCGTTTCTTGGAGGTTTGGGCTTCAGCACGAGTCGCTTTGACTCCTCTCTATTCTATTTCCATAGAGGTACCTCTGTCATCTTTCTTCTTCTTTATGTTGATGATATTATTGTGACGGGCAATAATTCAACTCTTTTGAAGAAGTTTATTGACCGGACGCATGCTGAGTTTGCTATTAAGGATCTTGGCAGACTTAATTATTTTCTTAGGTTAGAAATTTCGTACACATCAGATGGATTATTTATCGGTCAAGCTAAGTATGCTCACGACATTTTGGAGCGTGCTAACCTTTTGGAGTCCAAGCCGATTGCCACTCCTCTTATGGCCGGGGAGTCTCTCTTAAGTGACGGAAAGCCCTTTTCTGACCTTACTCTATACCATTCGTTGGTCGGTGTTTTGCAGTATTTAACCATCACCCGTCCGGACTTATCTTATGCAGTCAATTCTGTAAGCCAGTTTCTCCACTCACCCTCGGATGACCACTTCGCCGCAGTGAAAAGAATTCTTCTTTACGTAAAGGGTACTCTACACTTTAATTTGGCCTATCCTTTTCTCACCGACCGGATTTTAGTATTGTTGGATTTTTGGATGCTGATTGGGCTCATGGTGTTGAGACGCGCCGTTCGACTTATGGATACTCGATATTTTAAGGAGGGAACCTTGTTTCTTGGGTGCAAAGAAACAACCAACTGTTTCTCGTTCCAGTTGTTAATCCGAATACATGGCTATGGCAAACACTGTTGTTGAGTCTTCCTCGTCCTGCTTTCGAGTTTCTTCGGTCCAAGCTCTACGTCTGTCTTCACCCCACGCAACGCTTGCGGGGGGGTATTAAGGATAATATTGGTTGACTAATTATTTGTATATAGAATCCTCTAGAAATATCCTTTGTATTTATTGTTGAGATATACTTTTCTTGTATTGTTGTAAATCTTCATTATTTATAGTGGTAATCTCAATCACCTCATTAATGGTGATCCTATTCACTTCTTACACATGGGATCTATAAAGGTTATAAAAGGAAATACGAAACAAGATGTAATAGAGAAAATCATAATCCATGGTGCATGCATGGTTCTTGTACCGTATACAACTTCTATTTTTGTATCCAAGTGATAAAGTTGTTGAGATTTTTGTTAGAAGTCCCTCCTTCTCTTACAGTATTCTCTATTTTATCCTTAAACTGCATAGCCCTCCCCTTAAACTCCTTATCACCAAGAATTAGATCGATCTTTGTCTTAAATTCTTCGGATGTAATAATGTTCCCGTTTTGAACATCGCGTTCGAACCTTGCCCCGACTCTCCAAACATCACATATGTAACTTTGACTCACAAACTGGTCAGAGAAATACGGCCAACATAGAATCGGGACCCCACTGCTTAAACTTTCTATAGTGGAGTTCCAACCGCAATGACTTACGAAGCATGCAACTGAAGAGTGGCTCAGAACCTTCTGTTGAGCCGCCCAACCCGCAATTCAACACTAAGGACTATCAGACTTTTTAACTAAATTATTTTATTTCATGAAAAGTATATAGATTTTGATTTGGTAGATCCATGACCGAAGCTAAGACTATCTTTATCAACAATCCAATCCAACCCAACTTATTAATAAACAGTTCATTTCTCTCTCCTGCACATATACAATTTACAACGCAATCCAATCTTCTTCTTTTTCATACTTTATCAACAACCCAACCCAATCTAAAATAAAAAAAATTTCTATTATTTAATAATTATATTTATTTATAATAGATTTTTATTATATTAATATGGTGATATATTAAATTATTTAATTTTTAAAATTCGTTATTTTAATAAAAAAAATTACTATGCACTTAAAATCCTATTAGAGGACATGGTTGCAACGTGAAAGTTGTATGTTATGTTCTTAACCTATAGGTTATGTATATAACACTGTAGGTTATGTTCTTAACCTATAGGTTATGCATTTAACACTGTAGGTTATGTTCTTAACCTATAGATTATGTATTTAACACTGTAGGTTATGTAGCACCGGAAATGACATGGTTACAAATCTCAATCTTCTATGTTTAGAAAAGACTCAAAATTTGGATAATTTTGGGTGTTTGGATTATTTGGAGTGTTAGAAAAATAGTTTGGATGCTATCCAAATTTTGGGTGTTTTGATTATTTTGAGTGTTAGAAAATAGTTTGGATGCATAGGATCCATGATAAAAATGATAGGAATTTGGAATATTACTAGAATGGGAAGAGAAATGGGAGAATATGAATTGTGATTCAAAATATATCAAGTTAACAAAAACTCATATGAAATGGAGTACAACCAAACACAAATTACATTCACCCCTCCCAAAATATTAAAGCATCAATGCTCAATTTATATCCCGTCTCACCGAAAGACGGTCTCATACAAGTATGCATCTATCAAATTATATATAGATGCGTAATACAACAGTACAAAAAATAAAATTACACATTTAATTATCGGTACTGAATTTTTACATCAATATTAGTCTCTATTTGTTAAGAAAATAAAAATAAAAATTTTGATATAACATTTATTTATTTATTATACGTATAATATTTTGTAAAAATGAAAATATAACACTTTCTTAATACAATTTATATTAACAAATATGGATGTGACATGTGGCATTAAGCTCCTCAAGACCTGTGCCATTCCATGGAGTGGCTGGCCAGATCGGCAACAATAAAATGAATTCTGATTTTATTTTAATTTCTTTTTTGTCCTTTTCTGTGGATTGGTTTGGCTACAAGGACCGATAAACATAGTCTAAAGAGGTGAAAAGTCAAATAGTTCATGTTTTGATAAAATGCTAATTAATTCCACCACAATTTTTAACGATTTTCAATAAGATACACTCTTTTACTAATTGTTGGAGTATAATATAAACTTAACCCTTTAAAAAAGACTGCAAGTTGTTGAAGAAAAAATCAACTCATTCAATTGATATAATTATTTCAGAGTCATTATCTTCCACTCCTTTTAGAAACTTGATTGGGGCCCACTTTAAAAAGGATGAAAGAAAAAATATATATATATATATATATATTTTATTTTTCAAAAATTGACATTTAATGACAAAATTCTAAAAATATTTTATCGTCATTAAACAATAGTGACAATTGTGTTTAAATATGTGTGTGTCTAAGGGTGTGGTAGTTGAAGGATGAGTAGTTGAGTTGTGTGCAACATAGACAAATTAAGGGTGTGGTAGTTGAAGGATGAGTAGTTGAGTTGTGTGCAACATAGACAAATTAATCGAACATGATTTCGTGGTATTAGTTGTTTTATTAAAAAGTATTTCATTTTCTATTCTTAACTCGACTGAAAATTTATTGTGCATATGTGTTTTAAAAAAATAGTTTTGTATTAGTAATTGAAATTATAAAGTGACTTTTAAGAAGGGATATGATAGATGAAAAACTTATTTATCATACCTTTTTTTAAAGTACACTTCATCATTTTAATTACTAATACAAAATTCACTTGCAAAAACGCGCGTGAAAGCCAACTGTTCAAACTGCAAAGTCTTCTAGGACGGAGTAGTATTTTCAAAGGCAAGTAATGACGTGGATTAATAATGAAACAGCTAGCGACATTAATAGTGTTTTTGTTTTAGAGAGAGTGATTTATAGGTCGGCAATGGCCTAATATGTTATGTCGGTGTTACCTCTGAGAGATCCATTTCCAACTCTTGTTTTGTAAGGACTTTTTCGTCCTAAAAATATTACTTTATCCGGGAAATATCAACGTTTGGAGATCTACTTAGAATTGAAAAATAAATAGGAATTTAAGGGGTAATTTTATAAATATTTATATATGCAAAATAAATTAATAAATTAAATTGTGTGTATATGTGAATTTAAAATTAATGTTTATTTATATAAATTTGTAATTATTATGAAAGTAAAATATATAAAGAAATTTTTATTTTTTGAGTGTGAAAATAGTGTTGGGAGTAAGACGTCCCAACAAAACAAGTGTGCAAATACTTGCAGGATAAGGGATTACCTCATTTCACTTTCTTGCCCTATTTAATTTTCTTCTTTGTAAATTTTAACAATATATAAGAATTATAGCGGGGGCGAATTGAAACTTAATTAATATCCTCGTTTAATTTCTCCTTTGATGAAAACGATGTTCATTTCCCTCCATTTTTCCTCTTCAAGCCTAAAAAAAATTTATTTTTTAAAATAAATTGGGTCACAATAGCTTTAAAAATATTTATGTACTATTCATTAATTAGAGGTTAAAAACACCCGCTTAATTTGTATTGTTAGGGGTTCTTGAGTTATTGTTTTCCTTTATAAAGCAAAACCTTATATGTAGGTATAACTGTATAGGTATATATGCTAGAAAAAAATGGTTGTTATTTCTTTTATTTAAGGAAGAGACTATGTTGTTGGTCCCTCAGCTTGACGGACTGTAAATCGAAGGATGTGTCTAAGTAGTAAACATTTATGGAAGAAAACTAACAAGATTATATCTTCAGGATAATCCTCCATAATATTTTAATAGAAATTTTATCCCATACGGGGTTCGAACTTGCGTTGCCCAGGACTTCTCCCCATATTTAATTGGCTGTTAAAGAAGCAATTTCGTATATTAAAAGTTGTATGGTTTAATATTTATAAGTTATATATTTTAATATAATAAGTTGCATAATTTTAAATGTAACGTGAGTGCACAATGTAACTGAATGCATACAAAATTTAACAAAACATGAGGATTAATCATTTAAAGTAGGAAACATAATTAAACAAGCACGAAACATAATTAAGCAAGCACTTCTGGAAAACTTAGGTCGGCAATGTCCTGTACCGCTGTACTTTATCTTATGTTACTGTCACCTTTAGTCCTCAATTCTTGTTTTTAAAGGACTTTTTCGTCCTTTAAAATAATTTTCTAGTAAATATCAACGTTTGAAGATCTATATACTTAATGGGTTAATGAGTTAATTCTGAAGTTGAACAATAATTTAGGTGTAATTTTGTAATATTTATATATAAAATAAATAAATAAATAATTGAATTGTATATATATGAGTCTAAAAGTAATGAAATTTTACTGTATAAATTTATAAATACCGTGAAAATGAAATTTATGAAGTGTTTTTCATTTTTTGTGTGAAAATAATATTGAGAGTGAGATATCCTTTCATGCACTATTTAATTTAATTTTCTTCTTGTAAAGTTTTTTTTTTTTTTGAAAGATAAAGATGAAATATTATAAAACGAGTACAAGGGGTACTCGAATCCCACAGGCATACAATCCAATAGTATCAACTTTGAACAATATACTCCCTCCGTCCCAAAATTATTGTCCAGTATTCTATTTTGGGCGTCCCACAATTTTTGTCCACTTTCCTAAAATGGAAAGTTTCATCAATATAAACATCCTTCACAATACATATAAATTACATCAATTGTCATTCACTTAACCCCTTACACTTTAACACTTTTTCACTTTTTCACTTTACAATAAAGTTGATTTACCAATTTTACCCCTTACACTTTAACACTTTATCATTTTTTCTTAAAAACCGAGCATACAGTAAACCGGACAATAATTATGGGACGGAGGGAGTACATCACAATTTACCCGGAATGCACTGAAGAGGTTGAGAGTCCCACACATAAAAAGGGTAATCAAAAGTTACCGGGTAGTGAGCACGGATCCACTTCCACGAACAAAACTTTATACCGTCAATGAGCTTATCCAAAGTATAAGGGCTGGCTTTGAAAATAACCCCATTACGAACCTTCCAAATCTTCCAAAGTGTCGCTTGCCAAATCAACCCGAAAATCTTTCTCTTGACATTACCACTCTCGGATTCCACAAACTCCACAAAATGATCACGAGCGGATGAAGAGTAGAGTAGTGGTTTGTCAAGCCAAATCCCAATCGCTTGCCATACTAGAAGAGCCATGGGGCACAATAAGAGAACATGGTTTGATGATTCAGTAGGACCCAAACATAAAGGGCATACGCCAAACCCCAAACCATCACAAATACCACGTTTTAGCAAGTTGTCCTTTGTGGCTAGTCTTTCCCGAACAATCTTCCAAGAGAACGCTGATATTTTGGTCGAGATTGCTTTCCACCAGAGTTCCTTCCACGGAAAAGCAATCTTGTCACTACCTGGGGTGGCCTCCACAATGGCATCGTACATATCTTTAGTCGAGAACTTGCCTTTTGCCGAGCCTTGCCACCACCATGCATCCTCCACATTTGCACAAACCTCATACCTGATTACAAACTGCCAAAGATCCACAAACTCAAAGAATTCATTAGAAGTTAACTCTCTGCCCCAACGGAAAACCCAAGACTTAGTCTCACAATCCCACATACTCCCGACTGACCCTTGCTTCTGGACTGACAACTCAAATAGAGACGAAAACCTATCCCTTAACCGACCCCTGCCCTCAGACCACGGATCTGCCCAGAAAGACACCTTACGACCATTCCCCAAGGAAAAACTCAACCTATCCCTAAATACGACTCCCACCGGACCCCACCACAACTCATATATATCTTTTCACCACAGAGACCATTTCCTATCGACTAAACTCACTTCCGAGACCCACTTCAAAGACCCATATTTCGACTCAATGACTCTGACCCAAAGTGAGTCCTCCCTAGACACCCACCTCTCCACACCCACTTGCACAATAGAGCTTGGTTAAAATACTTAATATCTCTCTCACCCAACCCACCCCTCGACTTATCCCGACAGACAGACTCCCACTTGACCCACGTAGTTTTTCGACTCGACCCTTCACCCCATAAGAACTCCCGTTGCAATTTAATCAGGGTTTTTATAACACACTCAGGGGCTTTGAAAAAGGATAAGTAGTAGACCGGTAGAGCTGATAGAACCGAGTTTAAGAGAATTTGACGACCTCCAAATGATAGATATTGTCTTTCCTAACCTGATAGTTTCTTCCGGAACCTGTCCACTACTGGCTTCCAAACTTTCTTATTCCTGAAATTTGCTCCAATCGGAAGACCCAAATATGAAAACGGTAACTTACCAATTTTGCAACTTAACACCCCCGCAAACATCTCTATCTGCTGATTTTTCAAGTTAATCCCATGGAACGAGCTCTTGTGGAAGTTTACTTTCAATCCGGATGCCAATTCGAACAAGCGAAGAATTCCTCTCAAGCATTTTGCATTTTTCAAGGAGGCATCTCCGATAAAGACTGTATCATCTGCAAACTGTAGATGGCTAATCAAGATCTTTTTCCTTCCAACCTCAATCCCATCAAATTCCTTCATCTCTATAGCTTTTCTCATCAAGCAACTCAGTCCTTCAGCCGCGATCAGAAACAGAAACGGGGACAATAGATCACCCTGCCTTATTCCTCTTTGAAGTTGGAACTCGTCTGTAGTACTTCCATTGACCAAGACTGACATAGATACTGACGATACACAACCTCTGATCCACTTCCTCTACTTCCAATGGAATTGCATACCTCTCATCATGTCATCGAGGAAATCCCACAAAATCGAGTCATAAGCTTTTTCAAAGTCCACTTTGAACACAAAGCTTTTCCGTTTTTATTTCTTCATAAAATCCACCGTTTCATTAAGAACCAGAATACTGTCCAGAATCTGTTTGTTGCCCGCAAACGCTGACTGAAACTCTGAGACTACCAAAGTCACCACCTTAGCCAATCTGTTAGCAAATATCTTTGCCACGATTTTGTACATACACCCGATCAGGGATATCGGGCGGAAATCAGCCAAGCTGCTAGCATCAATTTTCTTTGGTATCAATGTGACAAAAGATGGATTCCCACCTCTCACGATCCTTCCATTCTCGTAGAAATAAGCCATGAGTAACATTACGTCATTCTTCAGTATAGGCCACATTTTCTTCACAAACTTGAAAGTAAACCCATCCGGCCACGGGCTCTTGTTACCCCCGCAACTCCACACAGCTGCCTTCACTTCTTCTTCAAGGAAAGGCTTGATAAGAAAATTATTTTCAGCACCCGACACTTTCCGTGTAATCAATCCAGATAATGACACAAAACCCGTCTGCTTCCTCGAAAAGTGGTCATTGAAGAATCGGAATACCTCACCTTTCACTTTCTCCACATCTTCCACCCAAGCCCCGTCAATGGTCAACCCATCAATCTTGTTAGACCGCCTTCTTTTGTTGATGCAATTGTGAAAATAAGAGGAGTTAGCATCCCCCTCCCGAATCCACTGAACTCTGGCCTTTTGGAACGTGTAACTATCTCTCACCTTTTTCAGATGCCACACTTTTGCTTTAGCTTCCTTCAGTTGCTTACATTCATCATCATTGAGGTCTCGACACTCCTGTAATCGGTCCAACTCATCAAAAGTTGCATTTGCTTCGGTTAACTTCTGCTCTAGAGCCCCAAACTTTTCCACACTCCAGATTTTGATATCACTCTTTAGTAATTTTAGCTTTTCTTTGAACACAAAGCTCCCCCACCCTTGGCATGTATAGCTTGCCCATTACGCTTCCACAAATTTGGCTAACTCAGGGTGCTTTAGTCAAACATTGAAAAAGCAAAATGGCTTCGCTCCCCAGTTTTGATCACAGTAATGGAGTAAGATTGGGCAATGATCCAAACTACCTTTAGGTAGACCACGTAAAAAGCATGATCCTCATTCTGCATACCATTCGTTAGACACAAGTGCTCGATCAATACGACTACAATATGTCCCATCAAGTCTCGGCCATGTGAACTTTCTTCCAACCAATCCCACATCGATTAAGCATGCCTCTGTGATGAATTCCTAGAAGTTTCTTGAGTTGGATCCTAGAAAATACATGTTCCTCCCCTTTTTGTCACTGCAACTCCTCACCTCATTAAAGTCCCCAATTAAACACCAACACACAACCTGACTACTCTGCATTTTTTCCACCAATGTATTCCATAATCTTCTTTTTTCTCTCGACTCTCTAGGCCCATAAATATTAACAACCCCGATCAATTTTCTTGACGCTAGCCATTTACCTTCAACCCCCACTGCCCCTTCTACGGCCCATGCATCTCCTAACTCAAACTTATCAGCATTCCATAAACTCAATATACCTACTGACTGACCCACCGAATTAATAGCTACCCAACTCAACCTCACCCCATCATCCCACACAAAATTGGGTATAAAGGATGAATGATCACAACATTTCGTTTCTTGTATGCATACAAAATATGGACAGAACTTACCGATTAACCCTCTAATCTCCTACTTCTTTATTCTTGTTCCAATCCCTCTGATATTGTAAGACAAAATCTTCATTAGGAAACATTTAGCTTGTCGTCGCTCTTCCCCTCGTTTGCTAGGCTCTCTATTTCCTGAATTCTTCTAAGAACCACACCTTTGTTTTCATCATTTATTACCCCCAAGCTTCTTTCCCAGTATACATATCTGCTCTGGTTGCATCGTAGTGGTAACTGTTTTTGTCCCCTCCTCCACTGTTTCTTTTTCCTTTGGCTGTACTTTATTTTTGTTTCCACCCATTCTCTTCTCTATTATTTCTGCTGATTCACGCATCCCCTCTATGAAAGATGCCCATTCTTTTGACTTCTTTTTCAATAATCTATTCTTCTGTAGTTTCTTTATTCTTTTCTGTCTAGCCCGTCTAAACTTTTTTACCTTTAATGGGTCAGTTGTTGTGCACACCTGTATTGGAAAACCGCTTCCCCCCTGATTGGTCTCATCTCTATTTGTGTCCTCCCCCACCAATTCTTTTTGTCGCGGACTCGACCCCCACTCAATGTTTAGATTATGTTGTGGGCATGTAGAGGAGAACCGGACCAAACTTTGCACAAGTATAACACCTGGCCAGAAAGATGGAAGTCAAGGCACCTCAAGGGCGAGCTTGCGTCCTTGACGCACCTCGCAGGTCGCATATTGGCATGGGTACGGAGCATTAATTGAGGTGGGACCCGTGGCAGTCGAGCAGCGCCAGGGACCTTACCTATGAATGGCCCTAATCAGAGATGTGTCAGTAAAGGACGGTAATGATGAGTAGCTAGGAGTAGTTAAACGACTAAATCCCTGATTATCCGGATTTGTCTCGGGTGACGTCCCAGCGACCTCCGACTTGAGTCACATCAATCTTGTAGCATTTAATGTTTTGCAGAGCCACTTTCGGCCCCTTGTACTTGTATCCGGGAGAGTGAGCTCCACTCTCCCAAAAACTATAAATATGGGTCATTTATGACCAAGAACAGGAAGAAATTAATATCATACCAAACCTCTTGCAAATTTATTGGTCAAACTCTTATTCTCTCAAGCAAACATATGACATAAATACCATCCACTTTACACATTTATTGTTTGTGTCACTAAGATCATTAAGCCACATCTTAATCCATAATCCTCATATTTTAGTACACAACAATTGGCGCTAGAAGGAGGGTACTCTTTAAGAAATATCGAGCTAAATCCTTAGTGTTTTCTCATTGGAGTATTCCTCACGAATCTTCGATACAAACTCATCTCATACACCCAAATCTCTCAAAAAATCACTCAACCATATCTCAAGCAACTCTCATCACCAAGAGGAAAGCCTTTTCGGTATCATGTCGCTCCGGCGGAGCAGGGGCTAGCGGCCCGGCCGTTAGCAACTGCAAGGCTGGAGGACCCACCGCTGGGGTTGCTCAAAAGCTCGAACATATCCGCACCCCGAAAGAAATCGATGAAGCTATCACGGAGTTACGCCAAAGGCAGACCGAAGTGCAGATCCCAGATGGCGACCTATGCCATAACCTGAACCGGAAGGCCCAAAGAAAGGGCAAGGGCCAAAGGCGCAAGGAATCCCACCGTTAGGAGCCTCACCAGGAGAAATCTGACTGCAGAGGACCTCGCCACGAGGAGCCTCGCCATGAAGGATCTCGCCGCGAGGAAAGCCAAGAGGTCAACTCCCACGGAACCCAACATACTCCGATCTATCGACGTAACCCTAACGAGGGGCCAAATGCCATCCACAGGCGCTTGTTCTCAGAGGGTTTCAATGACGGCCCACACCGAGGTCGCAGACCTCGGCGGGATCAACCCAAACCATCCCAGCGTGAACAGGCCGAGCCGGAGAGATCATTTTCAGGATCGGTGGCCCAAGGCGTACCTAGACAATGAGTGTCGGCAAAAGATCGGCTCGAACGAAGCCCTTCACCTCGCAGGGTGGAAAGAACCCCTTCACCTTGCAGACGTCATCGAACCTCGTCACCCCGCCGACAGGAAAGAAATTCTCCACCTCGCTGTCATCCTGGCAAGGTCGCCGGGCAGAACGACTCTCCGCGGATGGCCGTCATCCTTCAGAACATCAAGGACCTCCAAGAGCAGCTGGCGAACAAAGGGGGAGTGCCCCTCACCACAAAGATACCCATTTCACCATTATCACCCACAGTCATGCTCGCCCCCGTACAAATCAAGATCAATGTCAGTTCCATCACGCAATACAACGGCAGCACTGATCCAATCAACCACGTGAGAAAACACACATCCTACATGAACTCCATGGGCGCAACCGATGCTACCCAATGCTGCCTTTTCCCACTCACTTTAGGCGACCAAGCTTACCGGTGGTTCAACACTTTGCCCCCGACGTCCATAGAATCTTTTCACCAGATGGCTCAATTGTTCCTCACTCACTTCGCCTCGTTGACCCCGCACAAGGGAACAAAGCAGTGCTTGGCGAACATCTATCAAAACGAGGAGGAGTCGGACCGAGCATATATTGATCGAATTGACCAACTCATTATGGAAGGTGAGTCGCTGGGTGACGAAGCCAAGGTCTTGGGAATAGTGCATGGGCTAAAAAAGGGGAGCAAACTCTGGAAAATGATGAACAAGGACTACCCATCGAGCTATGCCAATTTTCGATACTGAGCCGAAATTATGATCACCAATGCCGAGATACTGGCCTCGAGGTTGGGCGAGCAATGACCAAGCGAGGTGAATATCGAAGTCAAGAAGCCTGATCCAAAACCCGAGAAACCATACAGGAGGCCCGGGTCCACGCACTACTGACCTCCGGGGACTTTCAAGCCAATCGATAACTCCCTAGAGGTGAAGCTCTTAGAAAAACTGACCATGAATGCAGCTCAGATCTATCAGGCGATCAGGGGCAGACAACAGATCCCCCCGGCCCAAGAAATGTACCAAGACACCTCCAAACTCAACCCAAAGAAGTTTTGTGACTACCACAACTCCATTGGGCATAACATTGAGCACTGTCGCGACCTCCAAAGGGAGCTCTGGAAGTTGTATGAAGAAAGGAAATTGGAAAGGTTTGTTAAGTCAAGGTAGCAACAAAACCAGCGACAAGCGCCACCTCCAGGAAACTAGCCCGACCAAGGAAAGCAAGGTCCGCAGATCCCGGTGGGAGAGGAGAACAGGGTTATCCACATGATCTGCCCTACTAGGGGGGACCCTTGGGGGTTTCCTCCCAGCGAACTCCCTGTATAACCGACGCCAGAAGGCCGAGATGCGAGCTCTCGACAATGTTGTGCTAAGTTGCCTTCCAATCAACACCATCGCCCCAAGTCAGAAGCAGCTCACTTTCACCGAGGAGGACAAAGATGGGGTGGTGTTTCCGAATTGGGACCCACTTGTGATCACAGCCAGAATAATGGGGGCTCTAGTTCATCGCGTCATGATCGATAATGGGTTTTCTGCAACATCCTTTTCAAGAAGACTCTTGACCTGCTCGGCGATTTCCACTCCTACGTCGAGCCTTGTGAGGTCGGAATTTGAGGTTTCGGGAACCAGCCTGTTGAGGCCTATGGGATGATCTGCCTATCTGTCGAGATCACATCAACCTTGGACGTTGAAGTGAAGGCAACGAGGCAGCTGGACTTTGTAATCATCGATGCCCCATCAAATTTCAATGCTTTCTTCGGCAGGCCTTTCGAACATGAGTTCGGGGCCGCCTCCTCGTCCTACTTTTATTGTATTAAGTTTCCCGGATATGACGGGAAGATTGGCACCATCAAGGGTGACCAGATTGTGGCAAGAAAATGTTTAACTTACACTTGTGTCGATTTAAATTCTACTTTTTACTTTGGTAGAAAACCCGAGGTGGGGCTAAGCTGTACGAATCGAACTCCACCTCGGAAAGAAAAAGAAGACGATAAAATGGAGATAGACAATGTAATGGAAACAAACGTAACACCTATGGAAGTTGACATCACAGCTAATGAGAAGCCCATGCTGGACTTGCCAGACTTGGAACCTCGCCTAGGTTTCGAGCCAATGGAGGTCAACTCCGAACGGCGAAAGTCTAACCTTGATCCTAGAACGGAAAGAAGTGATCAATGAGCAACCCCTATCGAAGAGCTCGAAACAATCCTAGTCGACCGTGATCAGCCAGAACTAAGTGTGACCATAGGAACGCGAATTCCTAGCGACCTGCGAGATCAGTTGATAAATTTCCTCAAGCAGAATCGAGACGTCTTCACATGGTCGCATGAGGACATGGTCTGCATCGACCCCGAGGTAGCATGCCACAAACTAAATATCGACACAACAAAGAGGCCAATATCCCAGAAAAGAAGAAAGTTCGGCCCCGAGAAATACGCGGCCCTGGCCGAAGAAGTGAAGAAGCTACTTGATAACAAATTGATCGAGCAAGCAGATCAGCCGCAGTGGGTGGCCAATGCAGTGCTAGTGAAAAAAGCAAACAACTTTTGGCGCCTATGTATCGACTTCACCGACCTCAATGAAGCTTGCCCGAAGGATTACTTCCCAATGCCACACATCGACCACCTCGTAGATAGCACTGCTGGGAATGAGATGATGACATTCATGGATGCATTCGTCGGGTATCACCAGATCGCCATGGATATAAATGACCAGCAACACACATCTTTTCTGACAGAGAAGAACATCTATTGCTGGAAGAGAATGTCGTTTGGTTTGAAGAATGCGGGGGCGACCTACCAGCGTTTGGTAAATCGGATGTTCGCCGACGAGATTGGAAGGACCATGGAAGTATACATCGACGACATTGTGGTGAAAAGTGAAAGGAAAGAAGATCATCTGGGCCACCTCGCCAGAACTTTCGACATCTTAAGGAAATACAACATGCGTTTGAATCCCAAGAAATGCAGTTTCGGAGTTGAGTCGGGAAAATTCCTGGGCCATATTATCAGTCAGCGAGGTGTCGAAGCTAACCCCCGCAAAGATCAAAGCCATCATGGATATGAAACCACCTCGCAATGTGAAAGAAGTCCAAAGGTTGACCGGGTGTCTCTCAGCTCTCAACAGATTCGTATCCAGGATGGGTGATAAATGCAAGCCTTTTTTCGAAGCCATGAAAAAAGGAAAGTTCTCATGGACCCCGCAATGCCAAGCCACATTTCTGAAGCTCAAAGTGTACCTCTCCGATCCCCAAATCTTGGCAAAACCCATACCAAACGAGAAGTTATTTCTATACCTCACGGCCTCAGAATACGCTCTCAGCGCGGTGTTAGTGCGGGTAGAAGGTCAGTACCATTTTCCTATATACTTCGTCAGCCAGACCCTGAATGATGCCGAGCTCAAGTACCCACCGCTCGAAAAGCTCGCTTACGCCTTAATTATGAGTGTCAGGATATTACGACAATATTTCTTCGATCACCAGATAGAGGTCTTGACTACCATGCAGCTGAGACCGGTGTTGCACCGACCTGATACAGTCGAAAGATTGTTGAAATGGTCCATCCAGTTAGGACAGTTCGGGATCACCTTCGCACCCCGAACTGCGATCAAGGCTCAGGTCCTCGCCGACTTTCTCACCGAACTCACCTTTCCAGAAAAGACACTTGAGGTGGCCGACATCCCATGGACACTGCACATCGACGGCTCTTCGACGAGCACCCGAGCAGGGGCTGGAGTGGTCCTAATCAGTCCCGAACAACAATCCTTCACTACGGCTGTAAGTTTTGGTTTTCATGCCACCAACAATGAAGCAGAGTATGAGGCCTTGATAAACGGCCTAGAAATGGCGATGGCCATTGGTTTGCGAAAGTTGAAAGTTTACAGCGATTCCCAATTGGTCGTATGCCAGATGTCAGGAGAATACGAAGCACGGGGTGAACAAATGATGAAATACCAGCAGATAGCAAAAAGCCTCGTGGAAAGATTCGAAGAAGTGCGAATAGAGCTGATACCTCGAACATAAAACACACATGCAGATGCTTTAGCTCGCTTGGCCACATCGTAAGGCTCCGCAGATATGGACAACATAGCAGTTACTAAACTCAACACTCCCTCAGCAGGTCGCGTCATCATCGACATAAAGGAAATAACTTGGACGAATCAAGCAAGTCCATCAAGCATTCGTAGTCAGATCACGACCCCGGAAAATAATTGGATGACCGAAGTTAGAGACTACATCGATAAAGGGATACTGCCAGAGGATAAGGTCACAGCTCGCCGATTGCAACTAAGAGCAGCGAGGTACACCGTCATCAACTAACAGCTTTATAAGCGAAGTTTGTCTTTGCCACTTTTGAAATGCATCACCCCGGAAGAAGGCCAAGTGATCCTGAAAGAAACCCATGAAGGAGATTGTGGAAATCATACCGCTGGTCAGTCCCTCGTCTACAAGACGATCAGACAAGGCTATTATTGGCTAACTGTAAGGAAAGATGCAATTGCATATGCAAAGAAGTGCCAACAATGCCAGTTTTTTGCCCCGGCGATTAAGCGAGCTCCGGAGGAACTCACATCGATCTACAGCCCATGGCCTTTCGCGAGGTGGGGAATCGACCTGATCGGTCCGTTCCCAAAAGCCCCAGGTAGTTCGAAGTTTGCAGTGGTCCCAGTAGACTATTTCACCAAATGGGCGGAAGCAGAACCTTTGGCGATCATTACCCAGGAGAAAATCATTTGATTTATATGGAAAAACATCATTTGTCGCTTTGGCTTACCACAAGCAATCGTCACAGATAATGGGAAGCAATTCGATGGTTTCGAGATCGATGCCTTTTTCGCGAAGTGGAAAATCGCAAAGCTGTTCTCCACCCCCTATCACCCCCAGTCCAATGGGCAGGTTGAAGCTGTGAACAAAACAATCAAACACACCCTAAAAACTCAACTCATTGAGTCAAAGGGATTGTGGGATTTCAAGCTTCCAAGTATCCTATGGTCGTATAGGACTACTTTCCAAAATTCGACGGGCGAAACACCGTTCGCCTTGGCCTTTGGGACAGAGGCGGTCATACCCGCGGAGGTCGTGGTCAGAAGCCACCGGACATCGCAAACAGTCACAGAGGACAACAATCAAGCCATATCTCTCAGCCTCGACCTCCTCGAAGAGAAAAGATTGGAAGCCAACCTAAGAAACGCAAACTACAAACAAAAGTCGGAAAAATACTACAACTCAAAAGCAAAAGTCCGAAGATTCAAGGTCGGCGACCTCGTCTTAAAAAGGATCCTCGGTGTCCAGAAAGGAGTTTTTGGTCCAACTTGGGAGGGACCCATGAAGATTTCAAAATGCCTGCCAAATGGGGCTTACATTTTCGAGGACTTGGAGGCGTTCATGATGTATCCGTGGAATGCGACCTACCTGAAGAAGTTCTACCAATAACTAGGAGTTGTAAAATCCAGATCGATTGTATATTTCTCCATGGATTATGACTTATAACACAAACTTGCTCCATCTTTTTACATTTACGAACTTGGGGGAATGGTCCCCGACCTCTCACGAGTTCGGTCAGAAATAGATTCGCAAATAAAAAAATCTAAGTCGACTAAGCCAAGAACATATGAAGGCTAGTATGTCGCATACCCAGTCTAAGTCGACAAAGCCAAGAATATGTTAAAATTTAGTATGTCGATACCCGGTCTTGCCGGAGCCTGGTCGCGATACCCGATCTAAGTAAATTTAAGCAAGAACACATGAAGTCTAAGATGTCGATACCAAAAGCGACCTCGTTGGCCGATTCCATCTAAATTAAATTTAAGCCAAGAACACATGAAGGCTAGTATGTCACATACCGGGGCTTCGGTCAAGATAATTTTTATCATTAAAGCTAAGAACACATGAAGGCTAGTATGTCGCGATACCCGGTCTAAAGGCATACCCTTTGCTTCGCTTAAGCCAAGAACACATGAAGATAGTATGTCGTGATACCGCCGACCTCGCCCAGATACCCAAATCTAAGTGGGCTAAGCGAAGAACACATGAAGGCTAGTATGTCGTGATACCCGGTTAAGCCAACCTCGTCAGAGATACCGGTCTTGTCGACAAAGCCAAGAATATGTTAAGGCAATCATGTCGCGTACCCTACCTAAGTCGTCCTCGGTCGCATACCAAGTCTAAGTTGACAAAGCCAAGAATATGTTAACATAATCATGTCGCGCACCACGTCTAAGTCGACCTCTGTCGCGCACGTCCTATCTAAGCCGACAGTTAAGTCGCTATCAATTAACAAATTTGTTACCATTATGATTTTTTATCCAGATCTTCGAGAAGACAAGATACACAAAGTCACCGATCTCAAAGTGTTGACGAGAAATAAACAAGCATCTAAATCAGGAAGCGATAAAGATAGAAAGAAAAGGAACAACAATTCCATTGATAAACGCCCGAAGGCAACAAAGTACAATTGCCCGGAGGCAGCAAAACACTTACACACCCCGAAGGAAAACCAAACCACTTGATTAACAAACCCCGAAGGGCGATTACATAAGAGTGCCCGAAGGCAAATGGCATACTGCCGCAGAAAAACCATCCAAGAAATCAGCTCAGCGGAGCATCCGAGGTCCCCTCAGCAGGGTTGATCGACGCTTCTTGTTCAACCTCGGGAATCTCAACGCTAGCTCGATTCCCTTCACCATTTCCACCTTCATCACCACCGACAACCTCGTCATCACCGCCATCCTGGCCACCCTCCGTGTCATCATTCAGCAACCCAAGAAGCTCCTCGGGATCATAAAGATTGGCGTTGGGGGGAAGAAAGCTGAAATCCACACTGTAAGCTGCGAGGTCTTTGATGGGAAGATCATCCCCCTCCCTAACAGGGTTGTTGCGCATATAGGCCACGAGCATCTCGGTCATCGCTGACTTGGCCTCTTCGAGGTCGCCGGCCCGGTGGCAGGCCCGGACAGCATTAGAGAAGGAGTGGATATAGGTCATGTTGGAGGCGTGATGATGCTCCAACTTGATGGTGACAGGGAAGTCATGAACCTCAGCTTCTAACCGGCGACACCGATTCTCCACCTCAGTTATCTTGTCGATGATCTCCTTCACTTTCTTATCTCGGAGCTCGAGATCTTTCGCCATCAGCGAGAGTTTCTTTTCCATATCATCCCGCTCCCGAGCCACCTCTTTCAGCTTTTCCTCGGCTGCGACTTTGGCACTGATGGCGGTTTCCCTCTCCTTCGTCGACCTCGCCAAATCCACCTTCATCAGCGAACAGGCTGCCTCAGCTTTCTGGGCCTGGATTTTCACTCGACCATACTGCTCCCGGCTCCTCTCAATAAATGCCAATGACCGGCACATATGGGCGACCCCCGAGGTCAGGTTCTCCGAGAAGTGCTGGGTGTGAGCCTCCTCATGGAGGTCCAAAGTCCAGGACTTCGGGGCATCGACGACGATCTTGCGGAGATAAGAGGGTTGAGCGTCATTGGTAGCAGGGTCTCGCGACCATAAGAAGTTGCGAGTCGCCTCACCTCGGAAGACCCCATCATCTAGGCTGTATCTGCAAGACAATTATACGTGAGCACGAAGTCCTCTTCCTAGCAAACAAAGAAAAAGACAGGATGATAAAGAAGTATTTACCGTCGGCGGAAGTCCGGGTTCCAACCGAGGAAAGTGTGATTCTCGACCTCGCGGTTCCATCGCTGGGTAATTTCAACGATTGTATATGGGTTCCCCGCCGAACCCGACAACACCACTTTCCCGCTCGGGGAGTTCCGCAGAACATCCATATCCATGGATGTTCGGGCCTGTTTCGGGGAACTCCCCCCAGATACTCGCACTTCGGCGGCCACCCTTTTCTGACCTCGCCCCGGGGTGGCAGTTTTTGTCTTCGGGGGCGGAGGTTCGGTGGCCCCGCCCTGTGCAGCCTTCTTCTTCCTATCTGACTACTGCTTGGAAAGAGCCAAGGCCCGAGCAACCTTCTCGCGCATATCCTCGGAGTTAAGATTCTGCATCTCGTCAAGAACTTTGGCAGAATTGAAGTGTATAGGCTCGGTAAAGGAAACTGGAAACAGATGAAAGGTCAGGCCAGTTAACAAATGGACGAATAAGCAGGTCTGATCGAATGATGTCCAGATCACTTACCAGGAATATCACCGACCAGCGAGGAACGAGGTGGGACTGTCAAGCCAGCAAACTCCAAGCACTTCAACCTTTACAGAACGATCAAAGATCGCTTGTCGGGATCAATAAGACACACTTGAATCAACCGAACGAGAAAAGGGAGAGAGAGTTCGGAAGTCTTGAAGTTCTTGGGAGCTGCAATAAGGGGGAAAAGTTAAATCAGTATAATGAATGAAGGAAGATTCAAAAGACTTACATTTAAACGTCATGTAATCACGAGGTATCTCGCGATATCCGAGCGAACCGAGGGCAAAGACCGGACTTTGCCATGCTCCCCCGACCAACCACCACTTCTCTTTCCAGTCTTGGACCTTGTTCGGAAGGTCCTCGACCAGCTTCATGTGGGGGCGAGCTTTCACGTAATAGTATCCCCGACCTTTTCCCCACTTCGCCAGCGAGATAAGAGAGTTTATCTCCTTAACGGAAGGGAACGCTCGGGGCTGAACCCGACCAAACAGCAATAAGAGCCCTATAATAGTGCTCCACCCATTTGGGGTGATCTGCGTTGGCGCCAGACACCAAAACCGCAACAGATCGGTGATAATGGGGTGAAGCGGGAAACGGAGCCCCGTCTTCATGGTATCATAGTTCATAGCCACACAACCATCCGGTACCTGATCAGCGAAATCGACCTCGTGCTGAGGAACCCAGAAATGATCATCGCTCGGGACTTGGAACCTGTCCCGCCACACGAAGAGTTCGGCCTCGGTCATGGTACTACTCATATCGATCACGACGAAAGAACTGTCTTCCCGAACCAGAGTCGGTCGAGGAACCATTTCGCGAGAAGCGACCACGTTTTCCCGGAGCCGAAGCCTGCGGTCCACTTCGTCAACTTCATCATCCTCGCTTGGGACATCGGGGATAACCTCGTCCGAAAGAAAATTGAACTCGACAGGGTCCACTAGCTCGGAGATATCGATGACAGCCCCATCTCCCGCCTCTTCTAAAATTTGAACTTCGGGATCGACGGGATTAAGGTCTGGACACGGGAGCTCGTCCGTATAACGACGGCGCAAGCGGCGCCGCCGCTTCTTAGATGTAACCTCCCCAGGAATAGGCACGGGTATATCACTTACGGTCTCGGAAGAGACGTCGACCACGGATGGCTCACCCCCGCCGCGGCCTCGCCGCCGACGAGCCACGACGGAGGGAGCATAACTCCCCGCCGCACTTCCGGACGAGCTATTTTCTCCAGAATCCATCGCCTAGAAACGAGAAAAACGGAACAGAGGGAAGAAGGAATCAAAAATTTACCTTATGAATCGCGAGCGCTGGAAGTCTCACACTGAAATCACCAGAGTTTCACACTGAGATGGGCGGAGTAACGGAGTAATTTTCAGAGAATTGGAAATGGAAAAAGGAGGAAAGGAAATGAAAGGGGTATTTATAAAAGGGATTAGGGCACAAGTGATTGGACCGCGGCCTTTCGCGTCCAGCGCGTGAAAGCCACGCGCCATCATTGCCTACTAAGAGTAAGAGTAAGCACAGCAGACGAGGCGAACAGTCGTCGCATCAGCGATTCCCAAGACAACAACCACGCATACTCAAGAAGCCACCGAATATCGCACCTCGCGTTATTGACTGGAAGGATAGCTCGTCCCCCTTGACAAGCATTGGCGAACGAGCTAGGGGCTATTGTTGTGGGCATGTAGCGCGAGGTCGGGCCAGACCTAGAAAGAAATAGAGGAGAACCGGACCAAGCTTTGCACAAGTATAACACCTCGCCAGAAAGATGGAAGTCAAGGCACCTCAAGGGCGAGCTTGCGTCCTTGACGCACCTCACAGGTCGCATATTGGCATGGGTACGGAGCATTAATTGAGGTGGGACCCGTGGCAGGCGAGCAGCGCCAGGGACCTTACCTAAGAATGACCCTAATCAGAGATGTGTCAGTAAAGGACGTTAATGATGAGTAGCTAGGAGTAGTTAAACGGCTAAATCCCTGATTATCCGGATTTGTCTCGGGCGACGTCCCAGCGACCTCCAACTTGAGTCACATCAATCTTGTAGCATTTAATGTTTTGCAGAGCCACTTTCGGCCCCTTGTACTTGTTTCCGGGAGAGTGAGCTCCACTCTCCCAAAAACTATAAATATGAGTCATTTATGACCAAGAACAGGAAAAAATTAATATCATACCAAACCTCTTGCAAATTTATTGCTCAAACTCTTATTCTCTAAAGCAAACATATGACATAAATACCTTCCATTTTACACATTTATTGTTTGTGTCACTAAGATCATTAAGCCACATCTTAATCCATAATCCTCATATTTTAGTACATAACGGAGTCGAACATTGGTTGGGCGAACAAAATTGCGGCAAGTCCTTCGTTTCTGATGTATTGCACTAGTTATCACCTACTTCTTGTTGCTGAACCGGGTCCGGGCCATTCGCCATCGCCGCTTGACTTCTCAAACCACCATATAAATTGCAGAAGACGGTCGAGACGGCCACATCATTTTCCATCCTGGGTCGCCGCCCATCCCTCTTGATGTCGGTTTGGGAGTGTTGTGAAACCTGTTCCATCGTGATACCCATAGGAGAGTATCTAATTGACTGAATCGGGCCGAATCCCAACACGGCGATGTTGTCGCGCTGGCATCACCATCTCGGCCACCAATATCTTTTGCTCTGTTTCTGGTAACCCTACACTGGGCTGGGCTTGCCGCCATATGACTTGGGCTGATCTATCCCCCAGGATTTACTAGAATTGCTCTGGCTTCTACCCTTATTGGGCTTGCTGATGTCTTGTTTGGGCGCAGTGTAGTTGGGTCCCCTCTTAACTCTTGGGTCAAGATATTAGTTTGGACCCTTCTTGGGCTTAGGGCTTGTTGGGCTGAAACATCCCAATCGGGGGTTAATAGACCCGCATTTACTCCGCCTCCGATGCCCCTGATTTCCTCAACGTTGCAATCAAGTCTCGTCTTTTCGAGATTATCGAAACTCCCCTCCATAATTGGTGCCATAATTGTACCCGTCTCGGAATTTTCCTGATGCTTTGAAGACTCCCTGTTTTCGAGATCATTTAGAGCTGCATTGATTGTTGCCATATGTTCGATCGCCTTTCCATCTTCCGGTGACAATTGACTGGGTTCGGCAATCTTTGACTCGCCGGAATTCCACAACGAATTTTCACTATCCGGTTGAATTGTGAATTGACGACCCAATATAGACGTTTTCGGGCACGAATTAGTTATGTTTTCCGCTGCGGGTTCAGGCATCTCCACTAGTGAAACCGTGAATCTCCGTGAACCAAACTGGCATTTCACCGATCTGATAATTGGTGAGAAGATTCCTGTTCTTATCTTGACTCTAATGACTTAAACATTGTCTATCCATTGTTCGCCTCTCCACGTTAATGATGATTCCGTCTTCAGCCAATAGCCACTGCATAAATGATTCATTCCATAGGTTGATTGGTACCCCAATAATCTGTATCCAGGTGGTTCTCTCCGATATTCCATCCTGAAACTCCCAATGCTGCCACTCAATTAAGTGATCCTTGAGCCATGCCCCTTCCCCTACCGTAAACATGGGTTTTCCGGATAGATCAGCCCCAAAGATTAGCCATCCATTACCTGGGATTAGGCTAATCTGGATATTTTTTTAGCCAAGTTCAATTAATTCATTTTTTGCATATTGCCACCTCTCCGGTCTCCGGATTTTTGGCGGTGCCCACAATTGCCCCCTTCATCCAATCGAATTCCTTTTTTCTGGGGGAGTAATTTCTCGATGAATCCAGCATGCTTACCTGACTCCAATCAGTGGTTTTTGGCCTTTCCTGTTTTTCAGTTTGACGGTTATTCACACCCATCGCAGTTGGTGGTTTTGGTTGTGGTTTGGCCTTTGTAAGTGCATCTGCGAAAGATGTATTCTCTTCCTTAATGCTGGGTTCACAATCCTGCTACTTTTTTCTATTGCCACTGCCATCTTTGTCACCTGCTCCACATATTTAGCCAGATTGGCCCTCAATTTATAGCTACCGATCCAAATGTGGTCGAGGCTTTTTTCGAGTTCACATTTTGATGCCACTCCGTGAAATCGGGCAAAGGCGTATCTCCATCCCATTTTATTTCTTTTGTTCGGGATCATTACATCTTTCACTTTGCCGTATTTCGAGAATATGTCGCCAAGATCTTTGGATTTCCATTCTTCTGGGAAGTTTGTGATGTAAAAGCTGCATATCCCCTTCATTCTCGGCAATTTGTTGTTGTTCCTTTCGAACTTACCAGGTTTTTCCATATTGTTCCTACCATCATTCGGTCGATTCCTACTCATAACTCGGACTGCTCTACCAAATCTACTAACTCTATCGGGTTTTGGGTGTTTCCTCACAATGCACTCGTAGGCTATAGGGAAGGCTTGGGTTCAATTTGGTTGAAAAGTGTTTACACTCGCTCACCATCACTCGATTATCTCACGATCTGACAGGCGCCCCAAGACATCACAAGCTCGTTCACTTGCCTGGATGACGTTAATGTTCCTATCCAGATTTTAGTTTGTAAAGTTTAATCATATACTATAGGAATTATAGTGGGGACGGAATTGAAACCTAATTAATATCCTCCTTAATTTGATTTCTTCTTTAACAAAAATGATGTTCATTTCCCTCCATTTTTCTTCTTCAATAGTATAGCATTAATTGTTTGTACTTAACTTGTATTGTTAGGGGTTCTTGAATTCTAGTTTTCCTTTATATAATGTTATATGTTAGAATAAAGTGGTTGTTATTACCTTTTTTTTTTTTAAAGGAAGAGACGAGAAATTTCTCCTACTCATGATATTTTGTAAATCGAAAAATATGTCCAAATAACAGACACTTATAAAAAAGAGCCAATAAAATTAAATTCCAAAATCAAACCTTCATAATATTTTAATAAAAAATTTATTTCACGAGGGGTTCGAATCTGCGTCACCAGATAATTCTCCCCATATTTCAATGGTCGTTAAAGAAGCAATTTTGCATATTAAAGGCTTTACGCAATTGGAATAATGACACAGAATCATATCATATGCCAACATTTTTTGTGATGATTTTTTAAAACCATTTTTATGAAAAAACTAAGAAAGCTAGTTATATAGACCTGCCTGTGTATTACCAGCATTTTTACGAATGAATTTAACGTAGAAAGAAGTTAACGTGTGAATTTATTAATGTTCTTTCATCAATGTCACATAATTACTTTTTTATTCTCTTTTTTTATATAATTTAAACTTAAATATAATATTGTTAATGAATCAATATTGTTTTGTAGACTGGCACATATAAAATATTATAAATTAATAAAACATGACTATAATCAAATTAAATTAACCAAAATAAATAAATATTTAAAATATTTATTACAAAAGTAATAACATAATATCTTTTTACTTCAATACCTACTTTTGTTTTGGGCCGGGTTGAGTCTCATGTGCACCATACATTTTATAGTGTATTTTGAAAATACTATAACTTATTGCACTAAAATTTATAATATGTTACACTGAAACGTGTAATATGTGTTCGTAAGACATAGTTGCACGTTTTAGTGTAATAAATTGTTGCACTGTGTAATTAAGTTAGACAATTTTCAAGTTCACATATGAATTAAAGAAATTTATTGCCGTGGAAGAAAAAACCATAGGAGCAAATAAGTCACACGGAGTACTATTTTGATGGGGATTATTTTTCTAAGATTAAATGACTATTGTCAAGATATAGCTATACTTAAATTAATTATACTTCTATTTTTATATTTTCAGTAGGTTGTCACTATCCAAAATCTTAGTCAATATACAGGCTACGGACAAGATTGGATTCAAGTAATTAAAGATGATCTTGGACACACAAATTATTATTTCTCTGTTTCTGCTCTTCAATATTTTATATTCAGCGTGTACCATCAAATCAGTGTTTTCAAAATCGGGTGAAGCTAACCCGTAGAGAACCGGTTAAAAAACACATACATAACCGGATTCGAGGTTGAAACTGGTTGAACCCTGGCAAAAACCGTCAAAATTCATTCAAAAAAAACAGTTTTTTTTTTAAAAAAAAAAATTAAATTATTAATTTATATTAAATATTTAAAATTTAAAATCTATATTCCTCTCACATTTTTCTCCAACACTTTCGATGTGGGATAAATGTATGAGGTGGGACAAAATTTATAAAATATGATATGAAAAGTTATAAAATATATATTTAAATTTTTGTAAGTGTATATTTATTTTGTTTTTTTAACTAAACATAAAAAACAGTTGAACTGGGTCGGTTGAACATGGGTCCGACGGTTGAACACGGTTGAACTGGTCCCAGTTCACGGTTGAACCGGTCCGACGGTGGTTGAACCGTTCCGACTTGGTTGAACCGTGGGGTTCGATCATGGGTTCGATCAATTTGTTCGAGTTATGAAAACACTGCATCAAATAGAAGATGCAAGTGTTTTGTATATTTTATTCAAATAAGTAATTTATATGTTTTAGTTAAATACTAATAAACAATAAACAACTCTGAAAACCCTGAGACATAGTAATGTGTCCCGTAAAATACTAATAAATAACTCTTTCTATCCCAATATTTTATTACTTTTTCTTAAAACCCGAGACATAGTAATGTGACAATCGAGTTTGGGAAGAAGGTAGTAGTGATTAATGTTGTATTATTATATTATATTGAGAAGAGTAATAAAGTGTGATGTATTGGGAAGAGTAATAATAGATTTTATAGGTATTTGTAGGTGTGGATTGAATGTGGAATTTGAAAAACAGACTCTAAATCTCAAACTCGTATGAGACGGAGAGCGGAAAGTTTTAAGTTCATCCGTGTGAGTCTCAAAACAAACACAACCGAAGGGATTTGACTTTTGAGTGATAATTTTGAAAATAAAATAATGTTATGAGGGTGTTAATATTATGTGTTATTTCTATTTTGTGAGTGTTATAGTAATATTGGAACATTCACATAAGACAAATATTACTACACACTTTTTTTGGCTTGAATATCAATAATATTCAATTAATTAATGTTCCCCGTCCCCCACGCACCCAAAAGAAGACGAAATTCACTGGCCTCTACAATCAATAATACTCAATAGTATGGTTGTACTTTGAATGGAGCAACGTGTATGTGTACGTGTATGTGTAGCATCAATTGGTCTGGTATTAAATTAGATAAATAATTGTGCATGATTTCTTGTATGTGATGTTTGTTTTGAATTTTAAAAATTAATTTTGAAATTTAAAATTGGTTCTAATTCAATTTTTTTAAAATTAAACCACCATTATCATATTATATATAAACTCACACAAAAACTTATATAAATCTGGTTCATATTATAAACCTTGTTTTTAATTCAAGATATTTTGACCCTACCCATAGCATAATACGGGTCAAGTTTAATTATTTAGAAAAATATTTTAGAAATAAGTGAAATTGATCAAATAATCCAAGTTCATAGCATAGACCTGATTCACGGAATACCAACTCATAAATTTACTGTTACACTACTCAAAAACTATGAAATAAACATTCACCTTTATATATATTTATCAAGATTTTAAAGCTTTTTAGATTTCAAAATTCGACTTTTAAAAGTCATTTAAAATACAAAATAAACATTAGGTTTACATTAAAATTTATACTAGATGAGTATTTTATAAAGCCACATAAAAAATTTACAAATTATAAATTGATAAAAAAAATTATACTAATACATTTTACAAATTGATATTAACTCGAAAATTTATTAACCCATATAATCAGATCAACATACTTTTATCAATTGTAATATTTAACGATCTCTGCCATATTCAATATCCTCTCGCACATTTCATCCCCTATAAATTTTACGGTAATGCTAAACGAGTATTCACCCTGGGTTGAATATGTTTTTTTTTTTTATCGTACAAAGTTAGTTGTTAGTAGTTAGTACACCAAGCACCCCAAACACTCCACAAATTCATCAAGCCACCTTATAACTCCCATAACTCCAATTCGTTCCCAAAGGGAATCGAACCTGGGTCTCCCACTCAATTGAGGAGTCCAGTGGCCAGGTGGGCTAAGCCACCTGGTTATGTAGTTTTTTCTATTTTATTTTTTACAAAAACTTGTATGCAATATTGCATACAAGTGATATGTGCAATTAGCCCAAATAGAAGAAATATTTATTTTTCGTGGGTCAGACTCAAAGTCATTTTAGATCCGGTGCTGCCCGTTTTCTTCTTCCTCCTGATCCTAGGGTTCTTCTTCCTCGCGTTCTTCTTCCTCGCGATTCCAGATTTTAATGTGGTGCGGTTTTTTCTTCTCTTCTTTAGTTCTTTCTTTTCTTTTCTTTCTCTTCCTTATTCAAATTCTTCAATAATCTTCTCCCTTTTTGCAGTTTTCTCATCCTGACAAATTTACAGGTCCTTCCATTCGGTTTTCTCTTGATTTTTGATTTAAAGAATTTTTGAGATCTTTCGCACTCTTTTCACGTTGTTTTCAGAATCTATAATTTTGGATGAAATTTTTTTTTTAGCGTTTATCTTGATTTTTGTTAATCTTGATAACACACTTTTTTTTTTCATTTTTTGCTCTTTTGTTCATGTAGTAACACATCAAGTTGTTCTTTAAATTTGTAATTTTGGACTGGGGATTTCTTTTTGCGCTTGTACTGGTTTTGTTCATGTGGTAACACTCTTTTGTTCATAGGGTAACACTCTTTTGTTCATGTAGTAACACACAAAAACAACTTGAAAAAAAAAAAATTGGATCAAGATTTTTTTCAACATCTTGGTTTTTGTTCATGTAGTAACATTCTTTTTACTCATAGGGTAACACTTTTTTGTTCATGTAGTAACACATCAAGTTGTTCTTTAAATCTGCAATTTTGAATGGGGATTTTTTTTTTCAACTTGTATCTTGGTTTTGTTCATGTAGTATCGTTTTTTCTTCATAGCGTAACACTTTTTGTTCATGAAGTAACACACAAAAATAAAAAAAAAAAAAAAAAAATTATAAATTATGTCTTTCAATAAGAATTGAATCTGCGACCAAATCTGTTTGAAAATGAATGTAACCATTAGGCTACAAACAATTATTGATAAAAATATTCTTGCATAAAATGTAATATGTAAATAGTCAAGTCTTTCTGTCTAACACCTTTCAAATTCCCGCCCACCTTCAAGCCGCCCGACCGGCCCGACTTCTCGCCAACAAGACATGACCATGAATTTTAGTCTATTTTGCTTTAATTGTGTGGTATTGCACATAACACTAGTGTGCAATATTTCACACAAGACCTACTCTTTATTTTTAATAAAACTTGTTTTCATTAATTCATAAAAGACTTTATTAATAAAAAAATAATTAATACACCACTCGAAATGATGAAAATACCTTTAATACTCCGAGGTGAATATGATCAAATAGGAGCGTCCTAAATTTTATGACGCGCGTTCACATGTATATATATAAAGAGGAACACTTATATGAGACGGTTTCACGATGAGACGAGATATAAATTGAACATTAACGTTTTAACACTTTATGAGAAGAAATGTATGTGATTTGTGCTAAATTTATACTCGATCCGTCTCATTTATGAGACCTATTTGATATAAGTTTTTGTCATATATCAATCGGTTAGTACCTTCTTTTTGGGTTAAATGATTATTTTTGTTTAGTTGACTTATATATTTTCTTATAAATAATTTCTATTGTTTTTCTAGATGTAGTTCCTTCCTTTTATGTATCTACTTTTGTATTTGATGCGTTGTACGGTGGTGTCCATAAACTGACATTATATTCTTAATATTTATTTACATCCCGAAAGTTGTGATTGTGAACCTCCCACATGGATGGTGATATTTTAAAAAAAATGGGACGTACAAATATTCACATGGGTACCAGAGGGTACAGACAATTTTGGATTTAATAATGACACCAGCTGTTCACCATATTATATTCAGCAACGTGACTATTATTATATTCACAAATTAATTAATTAGAGCGTCGTGGCAACAGTATGCGATCAATTACTACTATTTTATATCAAATGACACAAAAGTTAATTTGGATGGTTTTTCAAGGGAATAATTATTTATTCATTTATCACGTTTGAGAAGTGAATTTTTTGATGAATAAACCTCGAGTATAATTTATTTTTTTTTGGTACGTAGTTTTCTAAATATTTTTCTATTTCTTGGGCCGGGCTATATATTATATATATATATATGGGGGGATAATTCTTTAATTAGTGTAAACTGTTGCTCAATCAATTGAGAAGGTCAAACCCATTAATTCAACATATGAACCTTTTTTTTCTTAGTTTTGAATTTCCTTAATTTGGGCTCATCTGAAATTTGTAAACATCAAATTATTGAAAAAATTGTACGTCTGAGATTCCATTTGCCGTTTATCTACTTATAAAAAGAAAAGCTTTTAGGTTTTAGGAAATATTATGAGATCAAAATTATATTATCTTACTTATTTCAGGGGCATATATATATTGTTCAAATATTAACAATTGGAATGAGTATGAGGTAATTCATGTGATGTTTAATATAAATAAAAGAAGATTCACATTTATAAACAGAAAATTTCTATTAAAAGCTAGGACAAAAATGGTTAATTTGTGGGAACCCCACATTGCCCGAGCATCTCACCCAAATTAAAATAAATTCTTTCAAAACTCTTGCAACAAAATTCCAAAATATCCACTTCCCTACCATCCATAATCAATTATCCAAATATGGTTGGAAATTGGAATTGCATTTTTTTTTTCATTTCCATATTCAAAAGTTTTTATGTGTTTCCACAAAGTGTTTTCAAAAATTGGTTGAACCGATCAAATCTTGAACCGCTCATGTCATCGGTCGAATAACTCCTAATAAATAGTTAATCCATTTTTATTATTTTTTATTATTTATTAAATCACTTCTTAATTTTTTAATTATTTTTTTCTAAATTTCTATATGTAATGTTATTGTCTTTATCGTAGTATCATTTTTTGTCTTATAAATTTATTCAAAATTCATCAACTTCATTTAATCTCTTTACCGCCTTCACACACTGTGTGGAATTAATCCACAATGTCATCATTTCTAGCCTCCAAACTCTATTATATTTAATTTTAGTATAATTTTATTTTTTTATAAATAAATATTTATTTTTAATGTAATATATAAAATATAAAAGAAATATGCATAAATCATTTTAACGGTTGAACCGGTCCAACCGGTTAGACCGGCAACCGATGCGCAGGCCGATTTAGTCGCTGATTCGGTTTTGAAAATATTGTTTTCACGCCCCTATTAGACCCCAAAATGAACAAAGTTCTTTTATTCATTTTCTTAGAACACATACAAGATTCATCACTACGATAAGGATAATGGTAATGACACCATTAACTACTTCATTTAGGAACTTCACAAGAAAATTAAACAATGAATGTACGTAAAATATATCTCTTCTCACCATTCCCATAGTGTATGGAAAAAAATGCATTTCGATCTGTTTTTCCTACCATTTGTCACTCTGTGGAAATACTTTGTATTTTGATCCCCTGCATCCAACTAATTCGGGATCATTGCCACCAAAACAACTCTTACATTGGTGTCAGGACATTTTCAGAGTTCAATTTCTTATGTTTTAGTTGTTGGCAACTACGTATCTGCATGTTGTGTGCCAAATGATTTCAGATAATTATTTACCTTTCTTATGTCAGTAAGTCACGAATGGAGGGCTCACTAACCTCTATCAAAAATGAGATAGGGGATGAATTGTCGTCCATGCCCGCGAGTCGCTCACTAGACGCTACTCACCCGGGCGCCCCACTCCGGGCATTGGCCTAAACCCGCACCGGCACCCATTGGTCGCCACTGCTCGCCCGGGCACCACGCAACTCGCCTGGGCACCCCGTTGGTCGCCACTACGGGCGCCCGCACTGCGTGCTCGCTTGGGACCTCCCTTCTCTTTCGGGCTCCCCAGATTGCTTTCGCCCATGCTTCGCCCGAAAACCCACGTCGCCCGGTGTGCATGGTGCTCATGACAAACCATGGCCCGTCGCGCAGCGTGCTTCGCCAAGACGCCTTCAAACGCGCCCGGTGAAACGCATGGCGCTTGGTCCGCGCGCTGCTTCGCTTCCGCGCCCCCTTTCGCTGCGCGGTGCTTCGCCAGTAAGCCATAGCCACCCTCGCCGGGTGCTCACCGCCGCCTTGTAATCGTGCGCTCGGTGCTTCGCCCTTAAACCATAGCACGCGCGCCGGTGCTTTCGCCCGCCCTTTTGGTCGCCAAGCACGGTGCTCCCCAAGCTATAAGCGCCGTAGCTTTTGACCGCAAACACGATGGTCGCCAAGATCTTGATCTCCGCTAATCGCCCAACAAAGCCAGGCGATTCGCCCCGCTCCGAATATCATCTATATAGCGATTTTATGGGGTTTGTGGTCGGTAAGCGAGGATAGAGGCGTGAAAGTCAAAGTTTTTTTCACTTACTTGTTGGGGTTATCGTGAAAGTATGTTTTTACTTTGTATAACCTGTCATTAAACATTTATTCTTGAAATAAATTGTTTTATCGACTTTGCTTTTAAATATGATTGAATATTATATATATTTATTGCAAACCATTCGTAACAAGCGTTACATTGTAGTTAGCGTGGTGATACCATATCACAGAAGATCACGTTAACAGTTCCTTGTATACGAGTGTGTGTTTCACAACTTAGATAGATCCGAACAATCTATTGGTAGAAGTTGATGTGTAAGGCTCAGATTGACTTGTCTTGACCAAGAAATTACACTAGTGCATTTGATACGCTGAAGCGGACCTACAAAGAGGATAAACTCATTCGCACTGACTTAAGGGATGAAGAGTTAGACCTCAGTGGTTGTTGATTTCTTAATATCTGTCACTTAATAAGGACTGTGTGTGATTATTAGTTATTGCTTTGACTTATAAATGGGAAGAGAAATCATTGCGACTTCGATACCCTATATCTTGGGCAATAATATTAATTGCACGACAATTTCTAAATTAATACAGAGAATCGTGTGCTTGCAAAAGTCTTGCTTGATTGGTCCCCTTGGTGGGCCCGGAACCTTTATCATACCAAATCTTGCAAGTGGAATTAATTTTCCGGTATGGATAATAAAGTTGGGTTGTCCTTACTCCAAGGATAAAGATATTAATTAATATAAAGTTTTTCAGTGGCTTAATTAATTAATGGACTAAATAATCTTAAACACGGAAAATAATAACCGGGAGCCATATTACCGTAATATGGGTTAAGATTGGATAGTGCATTATTAATTATATAGTGATATTAATTAATATTAATGAGCTGAATTATATTGTGGCTCAATATTGGAATTCAGAAGCCCATTGGAAGGTCCATCTTAATTCTCCTAAAGGCCCATCAAGTAGCCCAAATTATAGTCCAATAAATAAAAGGTGCTTAAAATAAAATAAATTTATTGTTGCAATATTTCCTCAATTTTCGAAAATAGTTAAAGAAAAGAGGGAGAAGATTTTTCTTGAAAAGATTTTATGGAAAGGAGATAATGTATTCTTGGAGTACAAGATTATCCCATAAATTCAAGAAAACTCCCACTTGGTTTCTTTAATAGGGAAATTTTCGAAAATAATAAGTAAGAAAGGGAAGAAAGATTTTCTTGATTTTCTTGGAAAGATTTTATGGAAGATATGTATTCTTGGAATACAAGAATATCTCATAAATTCAAGAAAGATCAAATCTTGCAAATCTTCTTGAAAGTTTTCAAAAAAAATAGGCCAAATAAGGGTGTGAGATTTTTGTGGAAAAATACACATGGAAAGAAAAATATATTGGATATATTCAAGATTTCTTGGATATCAAGAAAATACATTTCCTAGCCCTAATTGTGCCCAATATTTTCGAACCCCCTCCTCTTATATATAGGGGATGAATTTTTCATCTCCAACTAGTGGTTCATGTGTTGGAAATATTAGAAATCCACAAATGTGGTGCAACAATATTTTTATTTTCCTTGTTTTATAAATCGTTCATAGGAGAACCTTCCACCGGGGTTATTGGACGAGGACTTGGGAATACTTGAGAAGGACTTTTGGTGGGTATCTAGATACTTGATCCTGTCTGTCTCAGATCGTCTATCCAACGGGTACGTTTACGTAAACTCCTAGAAATTCCGCATGCTAGGATCTTTTACGTGACATATTATTTGCATGTTGTTGTTGGTTAATTATTATTTGAATTCACTTAGGTAAATTCATGTTAGTAATAATTGTTAATTTAAATTTGTGTTTATGAGGTCATCCCGATAGATCTTGGCATATGTTATCCCAACAACTGGTATCAGAGCCCTGGTTCGGGCTCTGGTCTTTTAAACTGTAATTTAAATTGTTGTTCATTAAAATTGAAATTGGATAGTAGAACTGTTAGATCTGTTTTGCAGGTATCCAATTGTCATGGTATTTTAATGTGCTTATTTACATGCAAATAAATTGTTGGTTTTTAATTCGATTCGTTCGGATTCGTTGTGCCTCGTGAGAAAATCCACGAGTAGATTAGGATTTGTGGTTGATTTGATCAATGTAATAGACTAGTCTAGATCTAGGTTTATTTATTTTTCGTAAATAAATTATAACCGGATCGTGAACGAAGACGGAGATGATGAATTAAAGACGGACGTCCGAGTGCCCGGACGTACGCGAGCCAAGGCGGAGCACGCGGACTAGGCGGAATGCCTAGCAACCGTGCACACCACCCGGGCGATCGCGGACGGGGCATGGAAATGTCGAAAACAAGCGCTAGGCGAGGTGAGGCATTGGTCGTCGGGCGACCAGACGCGGAGTCTTGTTGGCGTCGCTGGGATGGTAGGCGGGCGTGGCTGTTTTGGGTGTGGGGCGAAGGACCCCGGATGCGGACGCGTCCAGGCGAAGCTCCACGCGAATGTGCCAAGGGTGACGGGGCGGGATGGCCGATCCGAACTGGGGTGTGCGCCTAGGCGCATGCGACTCGATTCCGGGTCATGAGCTACTCGTTTTCCGGACGTCGTCCTAACCCAAAACGGAGGATGGTTTTTTTTAAGAATTGTTGCGGATTCAGTGGGAGCTTTTCGAGACGAACGATGAAAGTAAAAGAAGGGACGATTTCACAAGATCAAGATTTGGAATTTTAACCATGACAGTTGGATATATGTGCCCAACGTGATTTATTTAGTCTTGATGCTTGTTTTAAATTCGTGCAATTTTATTTGTTAAATGTGTTTGCATGATTTAGAATTGTCTAAAAGAAAATCTCACTTTCGAAAATTACTAAGTATGATTTATTGACAAATTTTATTCCGGATAATAAAATTACGTCAAATTGACCTCCATGGTTTATTTATTTGTGAATTCTTTTGGAGAAATTTCCCCACGGAACGGCCAAAAGATGGTTTTCACATGAATAAATTCCCAAAAGGATGATTGTGAATTATTATTAGTGGCGACGATGACCCTCCCCATGAGGCTGGTTCAAAATGAAGTAATAATTATGTATTTAATCATGGTTATTACTTAGGTATAAAATTGATATGCATATACTTCCCCAAAGTCCCTGTCAATTTTATATTGGTTAAGTGGGAGCCGACTATTAATTTTTGAATTAAAAGTTTGTAACTGTTCTTGTTTGTAACCTGCGAATGTGTTTAAATAGACAGTTCACCACACGTGACCTATTTAGACTGTTTTGAGATGTCGGCTGATGCATGTTCATATTGTTTTGAGATTTTGATATGAACAATGTGATCGAATTGTGTGATAATTTTGTGCTTACACAAATTGTTATTTATTTCAGTTCAGCATGTCGCAACCTTTTAATCCACTGTTATATACACTCAAAGAACACAATTGGGTTCTCGAGATGCCCAAGCCAAACAAGCCAACTGAAAGATCAACCGAAGCGGAGAGATCTTTATATAATGACTGGGAGCAGGCCAATGAACCTATGAAGTATATAATCTTGACATCTTTGTCTGAGGATTTGAGATACATTCATGAAGGTGTTGAATCTGCTGCGGAAATTATGCAAAGTCTCAAAGATATGTTTTTAACAAAGAACCGCATGATCGATCAGTTCAAATGTGATGGCGTAACAATGCTGAAAATGACTGAGGGAACACCCATAAGGGATCATGTTCTCAAGGTCAAGCGTTATTTTGACAAGCTTGCTTATCTCGGTGCTAAGTATAGTAGTGAGGTTCAAGTGGATTCTTTGTTCCTATCTCTTCCAAAATATTTTGATGAGTTTTACTGTAGTTTTGTGATGAGTGATCTCATGTTCACTATGGATACTCTTCAAGAAGCTTTGGAGACGATAGAGAAACATCTGGGACAAGAAGATGAAGCCTTGGTGACCAAAAGTTTTTTCTCAACATCTAGGCCAACGGAGGGCAAGGTTGATGAAAAAATGAATGGTGGAAACCAAGGAAATCTCACTGCCAAGAAAGGTAGAGAAAAGAAGGTCAAATGGATGGGTGTCAAAAGGAATCCAAAAGGGAAGTGTTTCAACTGTGGTGAAAAAGGACATTGGAGGAATGCCTGTTCCAATCCCAAAAGGAGAGGAAAGAAAGGTAATTCTCACGCGCTAATTGTTGAAACTTGTTTAGAGGCGTATGCTACCCACTCATGGGTAATGGATACGGGATCCACTGATCATGTTTGTTTCACTTTACAGGGGTTCAAGTTAACCCGGAAACTTAGTGGGAGTGAGATCCTCATCACACTGGGCGATGCTATGAGAGTAGCAGCTGAAGCAGTGGGAGACGTGCACCTGTCTTTTGAAGACAAGTTTTTAGTTTTAAGAGATGTTTTTCACAAAAACCTTATTTCAGTTGCTAAACTAATTAATGATGGATATTTTGTTCGTTTTTCTAAGCAAGTTACTGTTTACCATAACTATGTGTTTATTTGTCATGGAATTTTGCGGAACAATCTCTATACTATAAACTGTGCACACCACTCACAAAATGCATCTTATAACACATCGACTATTTCATGTAATAAGAGAAAACGTGAACGAGACACTTCTATGACATCTAAGATTGGGTCATATTAATCTAAATAGGATCCAAAGGTTGGTGAAAGATGGTTCGCTGTCGGACCTACAGTTAGAACCACTTCCAACCTGCGAATCATGTTTGGAGGGTAAGATGACCAAGAGGGCATTTGGAGCCAAGGGGAATAGAGCCACATAAGTGTTGCAAATCGTTCACACTGACTTGTGTGGTCCAATGTAAACCAAATCTAGAGGTGGTTATGAGTATTTTGTGACTTTCATCGATGATTACTCAAGGTTCGGGTACATTTTCCTGATGAAACACAAATCGGAAACCTTTGATAAATTCAAAGAGTTCAAAGTCTAAGTGGAGAATCATAGGGAAAAGAGTATCAAGTTTCTACGATCTGATCGTGGAGGCGAATACCTCAGCGATGAGTTTTTGAACTACCTATCAGACGAGGGCATTGTTTTCCAGTTTACTACATCCGGAACCCCTCAGCAAAACGGGGTCGCAGAACGAAGAAACAGAACACTCTTAGAAATGGTCAGATCCATGATGAGTTATGCAGATCTACCCAATGCCTTGGAAACAACGGCTTACGTTCTGAATCTGGTGCCATCCAAATCGGTTCCCAAAACCCCTAAAGAGTTGTGGACCGGGCGCAAGCCCAGTCTGAGACACCTCAGAATTTGGGGGTGTCCGGCATACGTGCTAAACAAGGAAGCCGGTAAGTTGGATGCACGATCGGAACTAAGGTTGTTTATAGGATATCCCATGGGAACGAAATGGTGCATGTTCTATGGTCCCGAAGATCAAAAGGTGGTAATAAGTACGCACTTTAGATTTTTGGAAGAAGAGTTTATGAACAATCGAAAGCCCAAAAGTGAGATTACCTTAAACAAAATAAGAGGGTAAACTCCTATACCAACTGTACAGGTAGATATACCAAGCGTCACACCAACACAATCGGAACCTCGTCGTAGTGGAAGGGTTGTTCGACAACCTGTGAGATTCATGAGGATAGGAGAATCTTCGGATTTGGTCCCCGGGGATAGTGAATCAGACCCCTGGTCCTACAAGGAAGCGGTCCAAGATAAGGATTCAGAATCCTGGCCAACTGCAATGGAAGTCGAGATGGGCTCAATGGATCATAATCAGGTGTGGGAGCTAGTTGAACCACCCAATGGGGTAAAACCCATTGGATGCGAGTGGGTCTACAAGAGGAAAAGAGGACCGGACGGGAAGGTGAAAACCTTTAAGGCTAGGCTTGTGGCAAAGGGATACACTCAGAAAGAGGGTATCGATTATGAAGTAACCTTTTCGCCTGTAGCCATGCTTAAGTCCATCCGTATTCTCTTGGCTATAGTTGCGCATCTAGATTTTGAGATCTAGCAAATTGATGTCAAGACAGCTTTCCTTAACGGGAGTCTTGACGAGAAAATCTATATGCAACAGCCCAAAGGTTTCATCAAAAAAGGCCAAGAACACCTTGTGTGCAAGCTGAGGAAGTCCATTTATGGACTTAAGCAAGCATCTCGGGCTTGGAACCAATGTTTTGATCATGTAATAAAATCTTATGGGTTTGATCAAAATGATTTCGAGAGTTGTGTTTATAGAAAGTGTGACGGAACTGCCTTGGTATTCCTAGTACTGTACGTAGACGATATTCTGCTCATCGAAAATGATGCAAAGGTTTTGTCAGATGTAATGGTATGGCTATCAAAACAGTTTGATATGAAGGACTTAGGGGAAGCCGGTCATATTCTAGGGATCAAGATCACTCGAGATCAAAAGAAAAGAATGATCGGCTTATCGCAAGCTTCATACATAGATACCGTTTTGAAGCGTTTCAACACGTAAGATTCCAAGAAGGGTTTTGTACCTTTCAGGCACGGAATCCATCTATCGAAAGACATGTGCCCTAAGACACAAAGGGAGATAGATGACATGAGAGGGATTCATTATGTGTCGACAGTAGGAAGTCTCATGTATGCAATGTTGTGTACGAGACCGGATATTTGCTACGCCGTAGGCATGGTAGCGAGATATCAAAGTAATCCCAGAAATCAACATTGGACTGTTGTTAAGAACATTCTGAAGTATCTGAAAAGAACTCGAGATAGAATGTTGGTTTATCAGTCAGACTGTTTATTTCCAGTGGGATACACGGACTCAGATTTCCAATCAGACCTAGATTTCAGAAAATCTACCTCGGGTAGTGTGTTTTGTCTGGGGGGAGGAGCTGTAACATGGAGAAGCGTTAAGCAGAAATGCATCGCAGATTCTACCATGTAAGCCAAATATGTAGATGTTTGTTGTTGTGTTCGGTATCGGGCCCCATATTAAGTATAATTCGTCAGACGGACTCGTGTACCAAAAAGTCAAAATCATTACATTTTGACCGCCAAACAGGTTTGTGCCAGGTGGACATGGTCGCCACACACGCTGTTACTCGTGCTCGCCCATTCAGCGAGCACAAGAAATAGTCGGTGTGCTCGTCCCGAATCATCCTGAAGCCATGCAATGTAGATAGTGACGAGCACAACTGAACGAGCAAAGTTAACAATGGAGGGAAACATGCTCGCCCTTTAGGGTGAGCATATATGGGATACAACTCCCGAGGCGAGCAAAAGGATTCGTCAGAAACGACCACATGATGGCGAGCACGTAGACAACCACCCGGTCGATTCACTCTAAAAGAGGTGACAAGTAAGATACTTCTTAAATAGGACAGATGTCGATCTGGGGGGTAAGCAAGAAAATGTGGCAGTCCCACATAAGTCCTTGCATGGTACGAAATCGCCAGCTCGAGCTAGTCAGGACACCACCAGCTCATCCAAAATGCTATAAATAGGTCCACAAAGAGTAAGAGAAAGGTTCACAAAAAATTCCCAGAGAGGACTCTAGTATTATCTCACTCTCCTAAACAACCATTGTATTCAAAAAATAGTAAATTGTGCTCGACCCAAAATGGCCAGGTCATTAATAACATAATCCTGGCTTGGTATGCCCCCCAGAGGTAGTCATTTATGGCAAACTGGGTCAACAATTCCTGATCATTTACTTTAACGTTGAACACGTTGTAATTTTATTTGTAAGTTGTCAGATATAAACGCCACATCATATTTCCACATAATACGACTTGCAACACTTGTGAAGCAGCGAAAGAAGCGGTGCGGCTCAAGAACTTCCTAGTGGGCTTGGACGTTGTTCCGAATTTGCCCAGCACAATCACGGTCTTTTGTGATAATGCCGGAGCAGTTGCAAATTCAAGGGAACCGAGAGCCCACAAGGCCAACAAACACATTGAAAGGAAATACCATCTTATACGAAAAATCGTTAAGAGAGGAGATATAGAGGTGGCAAAGATCGCGTCGGAAGACAACCTAGCTGATCTATTCACAAAGGGTCTACCTCAGTTAATATTCGAGAGACATGTGGAAGGAATGGGTGTCAAGAGCGTTGCCAATCTGCTTTGAGTATAAGTGGGAGAAATGTTATTAGGTTGATGTAGGTGACATTCGATGTCACAGATAATACATCAGACATGTTGTGGTATACTTAAAAGCAGACTTTGAGTATAAGTGGGAGATTGTTGGGGTTATACGTGAAAGTATGCTTTTACTTTGTATATCATTGTTATTTACTGAAATAAATTGTTTATCACTGTTGCTTTAAATATGATTGAATTTTATATATATTTATTGCAAACCGTTCGTAGCAAGCGTTACATTGTAGTTAGAGTGGTGTTACCAGATCACAGAAGATCACGTTAACAGTTCCTTGTATACGAGTGCGTGTTTCACAACTTAGATAGATCCGAACAATCTATTAGTAGAAGTTGATGTGTAAGGCTCAGATTGGCTTGTCTTGACCAAGAGATTACACTAGTGCATTTGATGCGCTGAAGTGGACCTACAGAGAGGATAAACTCATTCGCACTGACTTAAGGGATGAAGAGTTAGACCTCAATGGTTGTTGATTTCTTAATCTCTGTCACTTAATAAGGACTGTGTGTGATTAGTAGTTATTACTTTTACTTATAAATGGGAAGAGAATCATTGCGACTTCGATACCATATATCTTGGGCAATAATATTAATTGCACGACAATTGCTAAATTAATACAGAGAATCGTGTGCTTGCAAAAGTCTTGCTTGATTGGTCCCCTTGGTGGGCCCGGAACCTTTATCATACCAAATCTTGCAAGTGGAATTAATTTTCCGGTATGGATAATAAAGTTGGGTTGTCCTTACTCCAAGGATAAAAATATTAATTAATATAAAGCTTTTCAGTGGCTTAATTAATTAATGGACTAAATAATCTTAAACACGGAAAATAATAACCGAGAGCCATATTACCGTAATATGGGTTAAGATTGGATAGTGCAATATTAATTATATAGTGGTATTAATTAATATTAATTGACTGAATTATATTGTGGCTCAATATTGGAATTCAGAAGCCCATTGGAAGGTTCATCTTAATTCTCCTAAAGGCCCCTCAAGTAGCCCAAATTATAGTCCAATAAATAAAAGGTGCTTAAAATAAAATAAATTTATTGTTGCAATATTTCCTCAATTTTATAAAATAATCAAAGAAAAGAGGGAGAAGATTTTTCTTGAAAAGATTTTATGGAAAGGAGATAATGTATTCTTGGAGTACAAGATTATCCCATAAATTCAAGAAAACTCCCACTTGGTTTCTTTAATAGGGAAATTTTCAAAAATAATAAGTAAGAAAGGGAAGAAAGATTTTCTTGGAAAGATTTTATGGTAGATATGTATTCTTGGAATACAAGAATATCTCATAAATTCCTAGCCCTAATTGTGCCCAATATTTTTGAACCCCCTCCTCTTATATATAGGGGATGAATTTTTCATCTCCAACTAGTGTTCCATGTGTTGGAATATTAGAAATCCACAAAGGTGGTGCAACAATATTTTTATTTTCCTTTTTTATAAATCGTTCATCGGAGAACCTTCTATCGGGGTTATTGGACGAGGACTTGGGAATACTTGAGAAGGACTTTTGGTGGGTATCCCGAGATCGTCTATCCAACGGGTACGTTTACATAAACTCCTAGAAATTCCGCATGCTAGGATCTTTTACGTGAAATATTATTTGCATGTTGTTGTTGGTTAATTACTATTTTAATTCAATTAGGTAAATTCATGCTAGTAATAATTGTTAATTTAAATTTTGTGTTTATGAGGTCATCCCGATAGATCCTGGCATATGTTATCCCAACATTACCGAGACCTGATTTTGGATAACCGAGCACGCAAACAACCAACGTCAAGAATCTTACCCAAAATGGCCGAGAAAACTCTGAGGATATTGCTGGTTCTACCGCGGCGGACTCAAGAGGGAAATCCTAGGCGCAAATCTCCGCGATACCTGCAAACCGCCAATATAGAGGTGCAGGTGGCGTGTTTCGTTATGTGATACTAATGGTTAGAGTATATAGTAGAGTCCAAAGTAGCTGTTACAATTAATGCTCGGTCAAATTCCCTCAAGAGTTGTAGCGAGGCCAACTAGATGGCCATTTTGCATGTACTATAAATAGGATAAATGAAGGCTCATTAAAAGGTCGAAATATTTTACATTCAATACAACGGCTTTATCAGCCAACAAAAAGAGGCCTTCGGCCCAAATCCTCGCGCATTTACTTTCTCGCATTTATTTCCCATCTTTGAACTCTTATCATTAACATTCAATGAGGAACGTTCACTTTGTTCTTCATTGATTGCATCTCACTCTATAATTACATGTTTGTAGTACCAAATTCATAGCCACATCATAAATCTTGTCCCGTAAATTTTTGGTATACAACAATTGGCGCTAGAAGAAGGGTATTTCACTAGGAAGTTTCCAGGTTTCCTTTTGATTTATCCTTTCAAATCTTCAAATCTTCAAGAGTTCTTATCAAAACCCAGTTTCCGACATGGTTTCCGCCGGAATGCAAACGTCCGGCCAACAGAGAGAGACCACTTCATCCAGCGAAGGTCCACTAAAAAACCTCAATGACATCAAAACTCCGGAGGATCTCCTAGAGGCAATGAAAATACTCAAACGTCGTCAGCGCAATCTCGCCGGAGAACGAAGCGGGCCACACCGGCTTGTTGAATCTCAACGGGCTTCAACGCCCCGAGGGAAAAGAAAGATGGGGGAGGGCGCAAGGTCCGGAAACCACCGACCTGCTAAGACATGCAACACCGCCCACGAATCTGGCAGACCCCATCAAAACCAAAATTGGCGGGAAGAAACTCCATCCCCCAGACGTGGGAGTTTTCACCAATCTCGCCAACCTGAGTCTGTATTTGACAGATTGGGAAGGAATGCTCCACGGAGGCCTCGTGGTTGCCCAGTTGAGTCGGATGCAAGCTCATTCCCAGCTAGGCGAAACTTGGAGGCATCTTTTGAAGCTGAGAATGACGCTCGAGCTAAGGCTGAAGAGGGACCGAGAGTGTCTGTGCACAACCATTTAGGCGCGCCAGCCTCTCTCCGGCCTCAGAATCTGGAAAATGAACAACTCGAGGCCATCAAACAAACCCTTAAGAGTTTGCAAGATCAAATGAATCGGTAGGAAGGACAGGCCGCTCCAACCGTACTACCGATCTCACCACTAAATCCTTCAATCTTCCACGCTCCTGTTCAGATCAAGATCAATACGACTTCGATAAACCAGTATAATGGTGACTCCGACCCCAACACTCACATTGGGAAGTTCTCATCCCACATGACTTCGATGGGAGCGACTGATGCAACCCAATGTCGCTTGTTCCCACTTACACTTGGGGATCAGGCGTATAGATGGTTCAACTCGCTCGCCCCGGGCTCAATAGAATCTTTTCATCAATTGGTCAATCAATTCCTCAATCACTTCGGCACGATGGCACCAAGGCCGACCAACAAACAATTTTTTGCAAATATTGAGTAGGGCCCAGCCGAGTCAAATCGGGACTATATCGAGCGGGTTGATAAGCTCATTATGGAGGGCGAGCCCATGGGAGTGTTGGGATAACATATGACAGGATCTATCGTGATGACCTCATAAACACAAATTTAAATTAACAATTATTACTAGCATGAATTTACCTAAGTGAATTCAAATAATAATTAATCCAACAACAACATGCAAATAAAATTTCACGTAAAAGATCCTAGCATGCGGAATTCTAGGAGTTTAAAAAGCGGTACCGATTGGAGAGGCGATCCGAGATGACAGGATCAAGTATCTGGATACCCACCAAAAGTCATTCTCAAGTATTCCCAAGTCCTCATCCAATAACCCCGGTGGAAGGTTCTCCGATGAACGATTTATAAAATAAGGAAAATAAAAATATTGTTGCACCACCTTTGTGGATTTCTAATATTTCCAACACATGGAACACTAGTTGGGAATGAAAAATTTATCCCCTATATATAAGTAGAGGGGTGGTCGAAAATTTCAAGGCAATTAGGGCTAGGAAAGATCTTTTCTTGATCTCCAAGAAATCTTGAATATATCCAATATATTCTTCTTTCCATGTGTATTTTTCCACAAAAATCTCACACCCTTATTTGGTCCAAATTTTCGAAAATTACAAGAAAGAATTTCAAGATTGGATCTTTCTTGAATTTATGAGATATTCTTGTATTCCAAGAATACATATCTTCCATAAAATCTTTCCAAGAAAATCTTTATTCCCTTTCTTATACAAGATTTTTGAAAATTTACTATTAAAGAAGCCAAGTGGGATTTTTCTTGAATTTATGGGATAATCTTGTATTCCAAGAATACATTATCTCATTTCCATAAAATCTTTTCAAGAAAATTCTTCTCCCTCTTTTCTTTAATTATTTTCGAAAAAATAGAGGAAATATTGCAACAATAAATTTATTTTATTTTAATCACCTTTTATTTATTGGACTTTAATTGGGCTACTTGAGGGGTCTTTAGGAGGATTAAGATGGATCTTTCAATGGACTTTTGATTTCCAATATTGAGCCACAATATAATTCAGCCCAATAATATTAATTAATACCACTATATAATTAATATTGCACTATCCAATCTTAACCCATATTATGGTAATATGGCTCTTGGTTATTATTTCTCGTATTTAAGATTATTTAGTCCGTTAATTAATTAAGCCACTGAAAAGCTTTATATTAATTAATATCTTTATCCTCGAGCGAAGAATGCCTCGACTTTATTATCCATCTGGGAAAATTAATTCCACTTGCAAGATTTGGTATGATAAAGGTTCCGGGCCCACCAAGGGGACCAATCAAGCAAGACTTTTGCAAGCAAACAATTCTCTATATTAATTTTAAGAATTGTCGCGGCAATTAATATTATTGCCAAGATATAGGTATCGAAGTCGCAATGATTCTCTTCCCATTTATAAGTCAAAGCAATAACTACTAATCACACACAGTCCTTATTAAGTGACAGAGATTAAGAAATCAATAACCACTGAGGTCTAACTCTTCATCCCTTAAGTCGGTCTTGAATGAGTCATCTCAGAGGGTCCGTCAAACAAGATCAAATGCACTAGTGTAAGCTCTTGGTCAAGACAAGTCAATCCGAGCCTTTACATCAACTTCTACCAATAGATTGTTGAGATCTATCTAAGTTGTGAAACACGCGACTCGTATACAAGGAACTCATTAGCGTGATCTTTCGTGATCCGTATCACCACGCTAACTACAATGTAACGCTTGCTACGAACGGTTTGCAATAAATATATATAACATTCAATCATATTTAAAGCAACAGTGATAAACAATTTATTTCAGTAAATAAGTGTTTAATATATAGGTTATACAAAGTAAAAGCATACTTTCACGTATAACCCCAACAGGGAGATGAAGCCAAAGTAATGGGAGCGGTTAGAGGCTTGCGATTGAATACTAAGTTATGGAAGTTGATGTATAAAGAGTATCCGAGCTCATACGCTGACTTCCGATGGTAGGCGGGCAACCACATTAGCAAAGCTGAGATGATGGTCCTGCGTCTCGGTGGGCAAGTTACAAACAACAATGAAGCGGCGAAAAAGCCAGAGCAGAAGCCCCAAAGCACGCACAGAAGAGGTGGGGGCCAACATAAGCCCGCAAATAACTTCAAGCCATTCAACAGCGAGATCGAGGTCAAGCTGTTAGAGGTCCTGAGTACCACGCCGAATGAGGTATTCAACCGGATCAAGGACAAAAAGCTCCTCAACCAGCCGAGAAAGATTGTCAAGGAAAATGACAAAATGAATCCAAACAAGTATTGTCATTACCACGAAAGTATTGGCCACAATACTAGTGATTGACGGGATCTTCTAAAGCAACTATGGAAGTTATACGTGTTGGGGAATAAGTTGCACAGATCTATTCGGGGTGAATATTTAAATACAAATTTAATTCTTTAATTATTACTAGCATGAATTAATCCTATATTAATTCAAATAATAATCCAACAACATATCATGCATATAATAATTCACGTAAAATCTATGCATGCGGAATTCTATGAGTTTACGTGAACGTACCTCTTGGGATGGCAACGGTATGGCTGAATAGACTAACCGTAAGGACTTCCCAAGTATTTCCTTAGTCCTCGTTCGACTATCCGGTGGAAGGATTCTTGTGAACGATTTAACAAAAGAAAAATAAAATATGTTGCACCACCTTTGTGGATTTACTAATTTTTCCAGCACATGAAATTGTACACAACTCACAATTGTCGTTTTTCAAAAAAAAAATACAATCTGTCGACGTTACAAAATATTTGATATTTTATCGACGCTGATATTTTTCCAAAAAATCAATTTTCGTGTGTTACTGGGAATGAACCATTCATCCCCTATTTATAGAGGCTAAAGTGGACGAAAATTTTGGCAAAATATGATGTGGGAAAACCTTTTCTTGATCTCCAAGAATCTTGAATATATCTCCTATATTCTTTTTCCCATAATCATAATATTCCACAAAAATCCCACCTTATCTATTTGCTATGGAATTCGAAAATATTGGGGTCCAAGATTCCAAGATTTGGATCTTCTTGAATTTATGAGATATTCTTGTATTTCAAGAAATACATATCTTCCATAATATCTATTCAAGAAAATCAAGAAAATCTTTCTTGCCCATAATTATATTTTTCAAGATTTTTGAAATTATCATTATAGATAACCAAGTGGGAGATTTCTTGAATTTAATGAGATAATCTTGTATTCCAAGAATACATATCTTCATTCCATAACAAAATTCAAAGAAAATCTTTCTCCCATTATATCTATAAATTTCGAAATTTTAGTTGGAAAAATAAGCAACAATATTTATTTTATTTTAATCACCTTTTTAGGTTATTGGACTATATGTTGGGCTACTTCGGGGGCCTTTAGGAGAATTAGGATTGGACCTTCTAATGGACCTTGAATATCTAATATTGAGCCACAATATAATTCAAGCCCATAAATATTAATTAATCCCACTACATAATTAATATCAGACTATCCATCGTAACCCATATTACGGTCAATATGGCTCCGGTCATTATTTCCGTGTTTAAGATTATCTAGCCCATTAATTAATTCAAGCCATTTGAAATAGCTTTCTATTAATTAATATCTTATATCCTTGGTCAAGGAAGCGGTTCAACATTATTATCCATATAGGAAACTAATTTCACTTACAAGATTTGGTATGATAAAGCTTATGAACCTCCCAAGAGCAAATCAAACAAACATTACGTGCTTGCACGCGATTCTTCATATTAAATCTTAGCAATCACATGTGACTAATAATATTGCCCAAGATAAAAAGTATTGAATCTCTCTGATTCGCTACCCATGATAAGTCAAAGCAATAGTTACCAATCCCACGTGATCCTATTTAATGAACGAAGATTAAGAAATAACAAAACCACCGAGGTCTAATTCTTCCTTGTTCGATTCAAGAATTTATCCTCCAGAGGTCCTATTCAAAGGCATCGGTCATGCACTAGTGTAATCTCTTGGTCAAGACAAGCCAATCGAGCCTTACACTTCAACCTTTCACGATGGGTTGTTCATTTCCATCTAGGTCGTGAATGGCATACTTTTAGTTACAAGGGACATTAATTTAATCTTCGTGATCCGGTATCACTAAATTAACTACAATGTAACACGCGACGACTTATTGAGCAGTTATGCAAAGAAATATATGTAACATTCGATAATATTTAAAGCATCATTGATAAACAATTTATTTCAGTAAATAAGTCTGAAAATTCGTTTCGATTATACAAAGTAAAAAGCATACTTTCCCAGTATAATCCCAACAATCTCCCACTTATACTCAAAGTCTGCTTTTAATTATACTACAACATGTCTCGCGTAGTCCGTGACATCTAATGTCACCTACACGAACCTAATAATTTTCCCACTTATACTCAAAGCAGATTGGCAACGGTCTTGACACCATTCCTTCCACATGTCTCTCGAATGTATTCAGAGGACTCTTTTGTGAATGGATGCGCTAGGTTGTCCTTAGACACTATCTTTGCCACATCTATATCTCCTCTCTTAACGATTTCTCGTACAATATGTCTTTCCTTTAGTGTGCTCGTTTGACTCGTGGACTCTTGGTTCCCTTGAATTTGCAACTACCCCTAGCAAATATTGCTAGATAAATTCGGAACTCCATCCAAGTCCACTAAGAAGGTCTAGAGCCATATCGGTTCTTTCACTGCTTCACAAGCAGCTACTTACCCGACTTCCATGGTTGAGTCAGTGATGCATTTCTCCTTCACACCCGTTCATTTGATGGCTACACTTCCCAAATGGAAACACACTAACTGAGGCAGATAGTTTCTGGAATCTAAGTCTGATTGGAAATCCGAGTCCGTGTAGCCGATGGGGATTGGAGTATCTGACTGATAAATCAACATTCTATCCCGAGTTCTTTTCAGATACTTCAGAATGTTTTTAACTGTCGTCCAATGCTCTTTCCCTGGGTTACTTTGATATCTCGCTATCATGCCTGCGGCAAAGCAGATATCCGGTCTCGTACACAGCAATGCATACATAAGGTTTCCGACAGCCGAAGCACAAGGAATACCTTTCATGTCATCTATCTCCTCTTGCGTCTTAGGGGACATTTTCTTGGATAGATGGATTCCAAGTCTTAAAGGTACGAATCCTTTCTTGGAATCTTGCATGCTGAAGCGTTTCAAGACAGTGTCTATGTATGAAGCTTGCGATAAGCCGATCATCATCTTCTTGCAATCTCGAGTGATCTTGATCCCAAGGATGTGTCCGGCTTCCCCTAAGTCCTTCATATCAAATTGTTTTGAAAGCCATGCCCTTACGTCTGATAACACCTTCACATCGTTCCCGATGATCAAAATGTCATCTACGTATAATACTAAGAATACCAATGCAGTTCCGATACGCTTTTTATACACACAACTTTAAAACTTGTTTTGATCAAACCCATAAGACTTTATAACATGATCAAAACATTGGTTTTAAGCTCTGGATGCCTGTTTGAGTCCGTAAATGGACTTCTTGAGCTTACAAACTAGGTGTTCTTGGCCTGTTTCAATGAAACCTTGGGTTTGTTGCATATAGATCTCTTCATCAAGACTTCTGTTAAAGAAAGTTGTCTTGACATCTATCTGCCAGATTTCAAAGTTGAAATGTGCAGCAATCGATAAGAGAATACGGATGGACTTAAGCATGGCTACGGGCGAAAAAATTTCCTCATAATCGATCCCTTTTTTCTGAGTGTAACCTTTCGCCACTAGTCTTGCTTTAAAGGTTTCAACCTTCCCGTCCGGTCCTCTTTTCCTCTTATACACCCACTTGCATCCAATGGGTTTGACCCATTTAAGTGGTTCGATTAGCTCCCACACTCTATTATGAAACATAGAACCCATTTCGGCTTTCATTGTTGTTTGCCAAGAAACTGCATCCTTATCTTGGAATGCCTCGTCATATGTTCATGGGTCTGATTCGTCTTGTCCGGGAATCAAGTCCGAGGACTCTCCTATTCCCATGAATCTCTCGGACTGTCTAACAACCCTCCCACTACGACGAGGCTCCGATTGTGAAAGCGTATCGTTTGGTATATCATCTAGTACAGTTGGCACTGAGGTTTGCCCTCTAAGCTCATTTAAGGTAATCTCACTCCTGGGTTTTCTTTGGTTCATATGGTCTTCTTCCAAAAAAACTAAAGTGGGTGCTAATGACCACCTTTTGATCTTCGGGACTATAGAACATACACCCTTTTGTTCCCTCGGGGTATCCTACAAACAGCCTTAATTCTGATCGAGGATCCAATTTACCGGCTTCCTTGTCCAACACGTAGGCCGGACACCCCCAAATTATCATGTGTCTCATACTAGGTTTGCGCCCGGTCCACAATTCTTTGGGAGTTTTGGGAACCGATTTGGATTGCACCAAGTTCAGAATGTAAGTCGCTGTTTCCAAGGCATGACCCCAGAACGACTCGGGAAGATCCGCGTAACTCATCATTGATCTAACCATTTCCAAAAGAATTTTGTTTCTTCGCTCTGCAACCCCGTTTTGTTGAGGGGTTCAGGGTGCAATGAGCTGGGATACAATCCCTTCATCAGATAAGTAGTTCAAAAACTCATCACTGAGGTATTCGCCTCCACGATCAGATCGTAGAGACTTGATACGTTTTTCCCTATGATTCTCTGTTTGAGCCTTAAATTCTTTGAATTTCTCAAAGGTCTCAGATTTATGCTTCATAAGGAAAATGTAACCGTACCTTGAGTAATCATCAATAAAATTACTCATAACCTCCTCTTGCTTTGGTTGACATTAGACCACATACATCTGTGTGAACGATCTCTAACACTTCTTTGGCTCTATTCCCCTTGGCTCCAATTGCCCTCTTGGTCATTTTACCCTCCAAACATGATTCGCAGGTTGGAATTTGTTCAACTTGGAGACGCTCCAGTGAACCATCTTTCACCAACCTTTGGATCCTCTTTGGATTTACATGACCTAATCTTAGATGCCAAAGAAGTGTTTCGTTCACGCTTTCTTTTGTCGGAAATAGTTGATGTGTTATAGGATGCATTTCGTGAGTGGTGTGCACAGTTAATTGTATAGAGATTTTCCATCAATGTCCCGTAACAGATACACTCATCATTTCAAAAATGATGTCATTCTTATTAGAAGAAACTTAGTGTCCTTTAATCAAATTTTAGAAACTGAAAGTGAATTCTTTCTAAAACTGGGAACATAAAGATAATCTCAAAAAACTTTATCTTCAAAAGATAGGTGCACTTCTCCCACTGCTTTAACTACTACTCATGTAGTATTGCAATGTTTGGTACTTGCGTAGTATTGCAATAATCATTACTATCATAGCATTTCAATATCTGCCACTTACGTAGCATTGCAATGACTTCTACTTTCGTAACGTCGCCCAGTGTGATGAGGATCTCACTCCCACTAAGTTGCCGGATCATTTTGAACCCGTGAAGCCAACATGATTAGTGGATCTCGTATCAACCACCCACGAATGAGAAGTATACGCCGCTAAACAAGTTTCAACAACTAGTGCGTGAGAATTACCTTTCTTTCCGTCCCTTTTGGGGTTGGAACAGGCAAAACCTCCATTGTCCTCTCTCACCGCAGCTTAAGCACTTCCTCTTTGGATTTTCCTTGACACAACAAGCATTCCTCATCTTACCATTGCCCTTGGCAACAGTTGAGTTTTATTGCTTATGGCCTTTGGTCCTCTTCTTTATCTTGCCTACCCTTGGCCTAGAAGATGAAGACGGACCACTTGCCGTCAAAGCTTGAGTTTGGTGCCTTATCATCATTTTTGCCGAGACCAAAAGCTTGCAACAAATTAGCTAGCGAGGCCAAAATGCTCAAAACTTTTTGGGCAGAGAGTGAAGTACCAAATTCATCTGAGTCTCCAGACCATAATCTGCACTCAGAATCTCAAGTTTGTTCAGATAGGCCATCTATTTTGAGGACGTGATCCCTTACGGGTTTGCCCTCCACCATTTTCAGCGTCGACATCTCTCGCAAGGTGATCTGACGAGTCCCGCATGTTTTGACTCGTCAGTTGGCTCATCTGATTTTGGTGTGTCAAGAATCCACTTGTGGTTTTGTGTAGTTAGGACAATTATAATTTTTCATTTCCAATCAATATAGTTTCCATTGTATTGACTTTAAGTATAATAACAGTGGATTAAAAAGTAACGACATGCTGAACTGAAATAAATAACTATATGCATAAGCACAAGTATATCACAAGATTCGATCACATGCATCATATTTAAAATCTCAAAAAAAATATGAACATGCATCAGCCAACATCTCAAAACAGTTTAAATAAGCCACGTGGGGTGGGTCATTATTTAAACACATTCAAGCAGGTTACAAACAAGAACAGTTACAAACCTTTAATATCCAGATTAATAGTTGGCTCCCACTTGACCAATATAAAATTGACAGGGACTTCGGGGAAGTATATGCATATCAATTTTATACCTAAGTAATAATCATGATTAAATACAGGATTATTATTTCGCTTTGAACGAGCCTCGTGGGGAGGGTCATCGTCGCCACTAGTAATAACCCACAACCATCCGTTTGAAATTCATTCATGTGAAAACTATCTTTTGACTGTCCCGTGGGGGAATTTCTCCAAAAGAATTCACAAATAAGTAAATCATGGAGGTCAAAATTAATTCAATTTTATTATCCGGAATAAAATTGTCAATTAATTATTTAAACATACTTAGTAATTTTGAAGGTGAGATTTTTCATTTGGGCAACTCTCATGCAAACACATTTAAACAAATTAAATAAAGCATAAGATAGCACAAAATAAATCAAGCAAAACAGAAAAATAAACATATTGGGCACAAATTATCCAATTGTCATGGTTTGATTTTTCTTGGCCTGATCTTGAAGAAATACCATCTTGATTTCTCCCACTTGATCGTCTCAAAAAGAACTCCGTCTCGAAACGCCATAAAAAGCTTCGCGGCGAGGATCTGCGCCCGCATCCGGCGGCAGCTTAAGTAACCACAACCACGTCCGTCGCCACGGACCTTCATCGCCATCGCCGCGGCGATGCCGCCCAGTCGCCCTTGATGTCGCCCGTTCGGCGCCCGTGTAGACGCCCGCTCGTCGCCGCAGCGCCTAGGCGGTTCCGCTACTCGCGCGAAACCCTCGTCCGCCCGCCCATGCGCGCGGCCCGATCGCAGCGCTTTCGGCCTCGGCCTACGCCCATGAGCACGTGTGTGTACTTTTCTTGCAGCGTCGCGTCGCGCCTCCTTGCCTCCACTTGCACGTTCGCCGCATACGCGCCGCTAAACTTCGATTTGGATTTTATCCTTTAATTCTTTAAATCTCCGTCTTCATTTACGATCCGGTTACAATTTATTTACAAAATAAATAAACCTAGATCTGAACTAGTCTATTACATTGATCAAATCAAACAAATACTAATCTCTTTTAGTGGATTTTCTCACGAGGCAAAACGAATCCAAACGAATCGAATTAAAAAATCACAGTTTATATGCATGCATAAACACATTAAATTCCATGACAATTGGATACCTGCAAAATAGATCTAGCAATTCTAATATCCAATTTCAAATTTAATGCCAACGAATTAAATTACAATTTAAAAAATTCAGAGCCCGAAACCGTGGCTCTGATAGCAGTTGTTGGGGAATAAGTTGCACAGATCTATTTGGGGTGAATATTTAAATACAAATTTAATTCTTTAATTATTACTAGCATGAATTAATCCTATATTAATTCAAATAATAATCCAACAACATATCATGCATATAATAATTCACGTAAAATCTACGCATGCGGAATTCTACGAGTTTACGTGAACGTACCTCTTGGGATGGCAACGGTATGGCTGAATAGACTAACCGTAAGGACTTCCCAAGTATTCCCTTAGTCCTCGTTCGACTATCCGGTGGAAGGATTCTTGTGAACGATTTAACAAAAGAAAAATAAAATATGTTGCACCACCTTTGTGGATTTACTAATTTTTCCAGCACATGGAATTGTACACAACTCACAATTGTCGTTTTTAAAAAAAAAATACAATCTGTCGACGTTACAAAATATTTGATATTTTATCGACGCTGATATTTTTCCGAAAAACCAATTTTCGTGTGTTACTGGGAATGAACCATTCATCCCCTATTTATAGAGGCTAAAGTGGACGAAAATTTTGGCAAAATATGATGTCGGAAAACCTTTTCTTGATCTCCAATAAATCTTGAATATATCTCCTATATTCTTTTTCCCATAATCATAATATTCCACAAAAATCCCACCTTATCTATTTGCTATGGAATTCGAAAATATTGGGGTCCAAGATTCCAAGATTTGGATCTTCTTGAATTTATGAGATATTCTTGTATTTCAAGAAATACATATCTTCCATAATATATTTTCAAGAAAATCAAGAAAATCTTTCTTGCCCACTATATTTTCAAGATTTTCGAAATTATCATTATAGATAACCAAGTGGGAGATTTCTTGAATTTAATGAGATAATCTTGTATTCCAAGAATACATATCTTCATTTCATAACAAAATTCAAAGAAAATCTTTCTCCCATTATATCTATAAATTTCGAAATTTTAGTTGGAAAAATAAGCAACAATATTTATTTTATTTTAATCACCTTTTCAGTTATTGGACTATATGTTGGGCTACTCAGGGGGCCTTTAGGAGAATTAAGATTGGACCTTCTAATGGACCTTGAATATCTAATATTGAGCCACAATATAATTCAAGCCCATAAATATTAATTAGTCCCACTACATAATTAATATTGCACTATCCATATTAACCCATATTACAGTCAATATGACTCCCGATCATTATTTCCCGTGTTTAAGATTATCTAGCCCATTAATTAATTCAAGCCACTGAAATAGCTTTCTATTAATTAATATCTTATATCCTTGGTCAAGGAACGGTTCAACATTATTATCCATACCGAAAACTAATTCCACTTGCAAGATTTGGTATGATAAAGCTTATGAACCTCCCAAGGGGGCAAATCGAACAAGCGTACTTGCACACGATTATTCGTATTAAATCTTAGCAATCACATGTGACTAATAATATTGCCCAAGATAAAAAGTATTGAATCTCTCTGATTCGCTACCCATGATAAGTCAAAGAAATAGTTACCAATCCCACGTGATCCTATTTAAGGAATGAAGATTAAGAAATAACGAACCACTGAGGTCTAATTCTTCCTTGTTCAGTTCTGAAGAATTTATCCTCCTGTAGGTCCTATTCAGTGCATCAGTCATGCACTAGTGTAATCTCTTGGTCAAGACAAGCCAATCTGAGCCTTACACTTCAACCTTTCACGATGGGTTGTTCATTTCCATCTAGGTCGTGAATGGCGTACTTTTAGTTACAAGGGACTGTTAATTTAATCTTCTGTGATCTGGTATCACTAAATTAACTACAATGTAACACGTACGACTTATTGAACAGTTATGCAGTAAATATATGTAACATTCGATAATATTTAAAGCATCAATGATAAACAATTTATTTCAGTAAATAAGTCTGAAAATTCAGTTTCGATTATACAAAGTAAAAAGCATACTTTCCAGTATAATCCCAACAATACGAGGATGGAAAGTTGAATGAGTTTATCAAACCAAAGACGCAAGGGAACGCCCAACTGCAGTCACAAGTCCCGTCGCAGGCGAATCCCGCGGCGGCCTGCCAGCGACAAGTGCCTCCTATCCCAAACAATGCCGCAGGACAGGCAGTTCAAATGATCTCGCCAATGGAGAGCACTGTGGGAGGGTTACTCCCCTCTTTCGGTTTATCACGTCGAAGACAGAAAGCCGAGCTCTGGGTAATGAACAGTGTTCATCAAATCTGTCTCCCACTCAGCCATGTGGCCGAGAAGACCTATTCACTCTCCTTCTCGGACGAGGACAAACACGGGGTCCAATACCCCAACAATGATCCCATCGTGATCTCAACAAAGATCATGGGAGTCCTAGTCCATCGCCTGCTGGTAGACAACGGTTCATTCTGTAACATATTGTTCAAAAAGACGCTCGACCAAATTGGAGACTACAAAGATTACATTGAGCCATTTGATATCGTCATTAAAGGATTCAGCGATTCCTCGGTAAAGCCCTATGGCATTATCCGACTGGCGGTGGAGCTAGTGTTAGATAGAGATCCAGAGGTCAAGTCCATGAGGCAACTCGACTTTGTTGTAATTGACCTCCCCTCGACCTACAATGGTTTCTTGGGAAGACCTTTCGAGCATGAGTTTGGCGCGGCAACATCGGCACATTACTATTGCATCAAGTTCCCCACCCAAGGAGGAGCCGTGGGAACCGTGAAAGGAAATCAAGCCATGTCGAGGGGATGCATGCTACAGACTAACGTCGATCTGAATTCGACTAGTCCTTCTTGTGAAATGGGTGGTGTTTTTGTAGTATCGCAAGATTGTTTGAACGATCAGACTTTACTACAAGATAATGAACCCAACAAGAAAATGCGAACCTACCAAGTCCTCCAAAAAGAGGAAGCTCAACCCGAGTAAGGAGTAGATCAAGTTATGGTCCCCACCAAGCTACCAGATTTGGAGCCAAGATTAGGGTATGAGCCAATAGATGATCCGAGATGGACTTGGGGGTAGCGAGCCACACCAGTGGAGGAACTTGAAAAATTTCCAGTTAATGTAGCGCAACCCGAGATGGAAGTAATTATCGGTACGAAGATGGCGACCGGCATGCGAGAGCAGATAATCCAATTTCTAAAAGCTAACTTGGATGTTTTCGCATGGTCGCACGAGGATATGGCCAAAGTCGCTTGCCACCGCCTCAACATTGATCCCACCCGGAAGTCGTTCTCACAGAAGAGAAGGAAGTTCGGACCAGAGAAGTACGCCGCTTTGGCTGAGGAAGTGAAGAAGCTGCTCGATAATAAGCTCATTCAGCAAGCCGATAAGCCACAGTGGGTGGGAAATGTTGTCTTGGTAAAAAAAGCTAACAACTCGTGGAGACTTTGCATCGACTTTACAGACTTGAATGAAGCTTGCCCAAAAGACTACTTTCCCATGCCCCAATTTGACCATTTGATTGATAGTACGACAGGACATGAGATGATGTCCTTTATGGATGCTTTTGCGGGATATCATCAGATCGCTATGCATGAAGATGATCAAAATCATACTTCTTTTCTCACGGAAAAGAATGTATATTGCTGGAAGCGAATGCCTTTTGGTCTTAAGAACGCCGGGGCGACTTACCAAAGGCTAGTAAATCATATGTTTGAGGATCAGATAGGGAAGACCATGGAGGTCTATATAGACGATGTAGGTCCCGAACGGGTTTTGTGAGGGCAGAAGTCTAGAGGGGAGGGGTGCATAGACTTCTGAAAACTTTTTGTGCAGATCAGGTGTGATGGCGTTTACTTTGATCAGAGTCGCGAGTGAATCGGTTTGGGTCGATAACCAACTTACTAATCGCTGAAAAGCGGTCGATTCGGTAACTATCGGTTTAATCGATGTGTCGGAAGCTAAGTTTTACCCGTGTGAAAAACCAGTTTTGATAAATCAGATTCCAAAGTTAGTCTTTTAACCAGTTGACTGAAGTGTCAAGCTTGATCAGATCAGAAGCTTGGTGCTAGCTGATCTCAACTTAGAATATGTATGCGCTTTAAAGGTTGTGTGCGATTGTGTAGACAGTTAATCAAAGCAGGTAAAGGCACACAAGATTTATAGTGGTTCGGACAAACCAGTCCTACGTCCACTCTTCCCTATCACAAGGGGCACCAACTTAACCAACTGGACTTAGATTTTTGTGTTAGTCCAACACAGTACACCGACAGATATTTAAGGAGTTCTCACTCAACCGATCCCAGAAATCAGAACTAGAAACCCTAGTCTGAAATCTTGCTAAACAACTTAACCTAACTTGGGTTTGGATAAGATTGTTTTGGTTCCAACTATGAAATCTTTTCTAGTGTTTAAGATAGCCTATCAGCTAGATGAAAAGATTTCTATGCTAAGAACGTATGGGATGAACACTTAATAAAATAATCTTCTTGATCGTGTTCTTCGTTCCGGAAATCGATAATTGCTTGAGCTTCTTGATTGTTCAGTGTTTCCGTGTCTTCACTCTGAAGTGTGATCCCATATTTATAAACCTTGAAATCAAAGAGCCGTTGGAAGCAATTTGAATTTCGGCTATATTTGGTAGGTCTGCAGGATTGATGTGGCGTCTTGAGAGCGGCATGAAAAGCGTGAATCTTGTATTTTATAGCCGTTAGAGAGAGCAAACATCAAATCCGTAATTGCGGCTCGATCATCGTGTCTTGTTTTTATTGGTTAACAAACACACTTTTCAGTGTTGTTCTTCCAACTAAGGTTGACATTCTTCTTGTTCAGATCATCGACGTATGATTAGGTGAAACATCGGTTTTCACTGGTGGTGACTTCGATCAATCAAGGTTGATCGATCTACGATGGAGTCTTGGTGCTTGGGTTGACTTAGCTTCAACTAGCGGACTTACCGATGTAGGTCTTCCGGTCCGATCTTCCGGAAGTCATCTGATCTTCAAGTATTCTGAGTTTGAGCTTCATGACTTCAGCTGAGATATCTGACTTGATCAGATCGATCTGATCTTCTGTTCTTCTCTTGCATTCTGGCCTGTCGGATATCAGATATTCTTTGAATCTTCAGATCTGACCTATACATATTGAGGTTCCCCCTCAATATGTGACCTATCTATTACATCAGTTGTTCTATACAGTAATTATCAACTGATATTCTATAAACGGTAATATAAACATCGATCCTAATGTGTCCGACCGGTGGTCTATTACATGTGTTTTTGGAACTTTTACCAAAACTATAAATTTCCCAACAATTTTCCCCTTTTTGATAAAACCAAAACACCTAAGAAACCAAACACAGTTGATAAATATAGAACAGTAAAGAGCACATAATCAGAAGACAATGAGATTTTGTCTTAGGATCAGAAAATAAATTTTTCTCATTAGATATGTCGATTACATGTTACATCAGAAAAGTTTGAATTTAAAAACAAGTCGATCACGAGAAGTCTTCGATTCTTCACTCTTTAGGCTTGTATCCTTCTGGCATCTCTCTTTGATCTTGAGGTACGTTGACAATCTGATATAGTTTCCATTTGACATCATTGGTCTGCTGAGGATCAGTTATGTGCGTTTTGCTCAGGATGTCAAAATAGAATCTCTGAAATGCCAGTCTGTCAAATGAGCCATCTGCCTTCTTCGAGTAATCCAACAGATCATACTCTTGGCGAGATTTTCCAGATACTTCAGAAAATCTGGATATTTGTTTTCCAACCAGTTGAGGAATTCATAATCTGGAGATTCTTCTCGTGGAACAAGATCAAGAACTAAAAGCATCCAGAAGCCATTCACTTCTGATCTTATTCCATTCCTCAAACCTCTTAGCATGTGCAGCAGTTTTTGGAATGATCTCATCAACTCTTCTTTGGCGGTGAGGTTCCGCATGATTTTCCGGCCTTTCCTTTCTTCTCTCTCGATCTGAATTTCTTCTTCAGATTTTCTGACTCTGCCAATTTATCTGCCCTTCTTTCTTCTTCGCTTTTTCGGGCTTCTTCAGCAATCTGTTCTTTGGATAGTTTCTCGGCCCGATTCTTATCGATGCATCAGGCTGGCATTTGTGCTTCTTGTGACTATCTTAGTCCGAGCGGGTGGTACAAGTTGTGATGTTGTGATGTCCCGGCACCACAAATTAACTTTCTTGCCTTTGACTTTTCCATCTTTTGAGAGACTTCGTTAGCAAAAGAGATCCAGATGGTCTAGTCTTTGTCCATAAACTTCAATTTATGCGAATTAGGTCTTCATTGTTACGATCATGTCGGTTGGTTTCTCCTCCGTCCTTCCCCTTTTTTGGTTTGATCAAAAAAAGCGGTGAGGTGGGAAGTCGAGGATCCAAAATCGATCGATATCGCCTGTTGAGATCTGCAGAATGATAAACCTTGAACTTGAGCGGTTAGATGTTGAACCTTCGAGATCATTTCGGTCTTGACAGATTCCATGGCGAGAGAGTGTAAAAATCGGTTTGTCAAGTTTCTCTTCCGTCAATTCTAGCTTTTTCGGTGAGCATCGAGAAAAAAACTTGTTGTTGATCCACGAATCAGCTTGTCATCAGCGGACTTTATAAGTTGGCGGAACCACGGTGGTCACAGTTTGGGGAGAACCGATCTTTGATTGCCTCAATCGGGAAATAGCCAATTCCCTTTGATCTGTTATTTCTTTGAGGCCAATCGCCTCGATCGACTATCACTCCCTCAACTTCTTCTTTTCGGGAGATCTTTGAGACATGATCGATCTCCGAAGTTGATCGTGGTGATGTGAGATGTAGGAATGGTATCGTCACTTGATCTGTTTTCATTTGTTTGTGCCTCCGGTGGTTGGTCATGAAGCTGCGGCACCAGTTCCACTATCATCAATGACTCCTCGTCATCCTTCATTGTAGCATCTGGCAGGAGCTTCTTGCCGATCTCGGTTTGCCTTGATCGATTAACCCCACTTTTCGTGGATCGAGCTTTGATAGATTCGTAGATTTATCGGCTCATTTGGTGATCTACTTTAGCGATTTCCTCATATCGAAATCAAAATCTGCAAACTCATCAGCACCGCCCATCTGTTCAATAATCATTATAAAATCTGAGAAGCCTTTTAATTGAAGATCTCTCCAGGTGAGGATCTCCATAACTTCCTCTCTAATAGCAGGATGGGCGACCAGCTCTGGATACATCGCATCAATATCCCGTTCGATTTGCATTCTGACCATTTTCCCTGTGATGGTCTTTGATGATCTAGACTCAAGAATTGTCTGTCCAGATTCAGGTTGATGAGATGTGGAGAGTTGTGGTGGTGCTTGAGTAGGCGGAAGTTGGCTGATCGGCTCGACCTGCAGAAATTCTGCAGTGGAGTCAGGTGCGCCTGGTTCCACAACAGGTAAGCTTTCTGGTTCGCGAACTGATGTAGTTTCAGGTTGGCGGAGGCGGGGAAAGAAGGAGAAACATGCTCAAGAAATGAGTAGTCCGGCGGTGAATAAATTTCGAGTTGAAGGAGAAAGAGATCGTTCGTCTCGTGCTTCTTCCTCAGAATGTTCTGGCGAGCTCTCAGCTTGAGAAGCCTGCCTGTCTGATTTTTCACCTGATTTTTGTGGTGCATCAGGCTGATCTGGCTCTCCTTCTTTATCTGACTCATCTTCTAGAAACAGAGTCATGGAGGCCTGCTTCGCCTTCTTGACCTCTTCTCCCGGCCTTCACGGTTTTCTTTTTCTTTTTTGGGGGCATCTGGTGTAGGCGAGGTTGCTTTCTTGCTCTTTCCTTCTTCGCCTTTGGGGGTGGGGCGCATATCATCCTCGGTGGTCCAAATATGGTAAAGTGGTGGAGAGGAAAGCCTTGTAGGACTTGGTCCATTCTGGTCCCATTTGGCATTTGGCATTTTGTCCTTTAGGATAAGCGCAACCTTGTTGAGATTCTCGATCCTCTTCTTGAGATAGACACTGCCTCCATTCATCAACTCCAAATTTCTCATGTTCTTGGAGTAGAATGGCCTTTGGAACCCATGCCAATTGATGTTCTTGGCTTCATCAATTATTGCTGACCATCTTTGATAGTGTAGCCGGATGTAAAAGAGCATCCGGTTTGAACGAAATACCCATGATTGTTTTTGACAATATGTCAAACAACAACGGTATTTCCTCTTGAGCATTGGTGCGACAAAACTGCGGTCGATGTTTGTTAGCCTCTCTCGAAGAGTTCGTTTCGATCGGCTCATCTTCATTCTCCCTCAGTAGTGAGCGGCGAGATTAAATCCTTTTGGCGGTGAGCAGGATGAGTTATGTCGCATTTGTCAGTCTGATCTCTTCTCCGTTGATTGACGAAAGTAGTTCTTCTCCCGGAACGTCCATATCCACTCTTAAATTCCTTAGGAATTCGAGTGCTTCATCTTTTGCATCTTTGGATTGCGTTGAGCGTATAATATTTCTCAAGACCTCCTTTCTTCTTGAATTTGCTCCACTTCCATTGATTAGGATCGAGTGATATCAAATCGTATGCGAACTTGTCGTCGACAATCTTTAATGCCAGTTCCTCATAATTGCACATTATTTTACCCATACCGTGAGTGGCCATCTACAAATAAGATAGACTCGATGAAGATTGTGCATAAACATAGAGATATAATATATTGATTATCAGACCTATACACAGGCCTAGTAATCGATAAACACATGCGGAAACCAAGAAACAATAAAGCATAACACAGGATACCATCGATTGACAAAATCTTTAAGATCAATGGATTTTAAGAAAAAGATTCATCAAATAATCGAAATTACCGATTACATTTTTTCGGGTAGATAATTTTGAAACTTAAAAAAAACACTTTGAATCGCAGAGAAATAATCTGGAGAGTTTTAGGAAAAAAGAACATGAAGTTTGTGAATGGGAAAAACTCGGTAGGGTTTTTGATGAACCTTATAAAGATGAGGAGGAAAAAAAGACAAGATTTGGAAGATCAACCGTTTGAAAAGATTAAACGATCCAGTTAAGAGGTTTTGATCGTATGGTCGGAAAAACGCGTTGAAAACCTTTTGGATTTAAAAGCGCATTTTGTAGCAATTAATCTGGTACCCCACGTCCGCATTAAACGATTTGCGGGGAATACGTCACACAAGGTAATCGTCTGATGAAGGCAAATAAAAGCAGATAAGATCCGATAAATAAGCAAATAACAAGGGAAAAGAAAAGTGTATCTGGTTGACTGATATTGCAATCAGTCAATACCACTTGAAGTTGAATCCACTTGTTGATCTTAGTTTTCTGCCTAAACCTTATAATTTCCCAACTGTTCTTTTCGACTGATCTGCTTCATTTTGTGTCTGATTTCCCTTCTGATCCTCCTCGATCAGTTGAAGTTCCCCCTTCAACTGATATTTTCATTTTCTCATAGACTGATATATCTGATTTGTTGAGATTTCAAGTTCAACTGATCTTCCTTATCTGATCAGTTTCGTATGTAATCAGATTTTGGTTGACCTAATCTGATTCTTCTCAGATCAAGCCAATTCTTGAGATAAGTGTTACCGCCAAAACTTAGTCTAGAATAGTAGTCTCTATTCCTAAGTTGGTAGCGATTTGACATCTTATCGTAATTATAGTCGTATATTTCGATATGTCAATCCGTAAATTTATCCAATTATCAATCGCGTGATTCCTACAAGCTGTCCTTGTGATGCAAATTTCTCTAAAAGGCTTTTTGAAATCAAATTTGCATTTGCACCCTTGCTTGACCTCTATAAATTGGACCAATGTTTTACACAACATAACCCATTCACCATACTTATCTTCTTTGTAAAATCATGCATTCTGGTGAACCCTTATTTTAAATTGAAACTTCCTAAGAAAAACCTTTACCCCTTTTTCAATGATTTGACTTCTCAAATCAACCCTGTGTGTCCCTTATCCTTTGTTTTGTCGTCATCAAAGATGTCACATACAATTGTTTAAGCTTCTTCTCTACCACCAAAATGGCGGATCTGCTTTGTCACAACCGGAAGACACTTCTCCTGCTTAGTATGCACCTTGTGTGTCTATCGAGATAGCGGAACTAGCATCAACAGACTCGGTCGATATAAAACATGAGTTTGATATACGGTCTTGATCGGACAACAACCGATCTTCATTATATCAACTCTATTTTCATGTAGCACATGTGCCCATAAGGTCTTTGAACCAATTTCTTGCACATGTGCTCCATTTCTGTTGGAGAGTCCATTGACTTGGTCTAAGGGCTCTGGCTTAGAAATCCTTTCAACGCCCGCTCTCGCTCCTTTGGTTTTAGCCCATTTAAGCGGCTTTAGGATTATTTCAAAGCCTCTCTCACCCCTTGTTAAGTGGGGGAAAATGAGAGCATCGGTTAAAAATCTCTCTCTCCCGCTCTTCTTGGGTTAGGATGAGGGTTTAGGGTTATAGGTTTAGGGTTTTCGATTATGACTTATGTACTGAGCTCCGGGTCCTTTGTACTTGTAACTTGTAATGTAACCTGACCTTCGGGTCTTTATCAATGAAAATTTCTATTATTCCATTGTTGTGTAAATTTTCTACTTTCTTATGCGATTGTTGGCTTTGATCTGTGAATCTTGCTTGTTGAATATCAGCTTAATCGACTTACAAAGATGTAAAATAACCAAACTGATTTAATCAGATAATCCTTTTAAATTGAGCGTTTCCTTTAATCTGATAAACCTTAAATCTGATCAGTTCCTTTAATCTGATAACTTGTAAATCTGATCGATTTCTCATATCAGTTCCTTGACTGATCTTCTTATCAGTTGAGATACCAAATTCAACTGATTCCTCTCAACCTGGTTAGTCTCTTAACTACCGGTTACGGAGAACAATCCATCAAGCATTTTAGGTGCTTTTTCTCCAAGATCCAGAAGCCCTAGCTCATTGCACAATTCTCTGAATCTGATCTCAGCTAGTGGCTTGGTTAGAATATCAGTTTTCTGTAAATCAGTGTGAATCTTTTCCATTATGATATTCTTCTTTTCAACATGATCTCTTATAAAATGGTGTCTGACATCCACATGCTTGCATCTTGTATGTAGAACAGGATTCTGAGTGATTGCAATAAAGACTATTACATCGCAGAATATAGGTACATTCTTAGCTACAATGTTATAATCCCACGGTGCCGACTAAGCGAGCAGGTTGGGAACAAATAAAACTTCTGCTGACCATATATTCTCGCCCGATAGTAGATGTCATGAATCGATGTCCGCGCTTTTGAAAACCACGAGATCGCTTTTTACTTCCTAAAAACCGACATGTTCGAGGTTGATTTTTCATCAATCTTGCAACCTCCATAATCGTAATCGAGAATACCCACTAAGCTCTAGATTATCATCGATGGGTAAAATAAACCAAGATTTCTCGTCCCTTCAAATACTTAAGAATCGCTTTTTGCTTCTATGTGGCTTTGCATTGGATTTGCTCGAAAATCGCACATACACCTACCAAAAGGTGATATCCGGGTCTAATTTGGCGATTAGGTATAGTAGAGATCCAATGAGAGCCCTATATTCTTTCTGATTTGTTTTCTGACCATCCTCATCTGGATCCATCTTGAATCCAGTCATCATAGGAATTTTGGCTTCCTTGCAATTTTGAACTCCAAACTTAGCCAATAAATTCCTAGTGTACTTTGCTTGGCGAGATGAATATCCCTTCAGACTTTGCTTCTTCGGAGACCCGAAAGTAATTCATCGTCCCATCATGGACATCTCGAACTTCCCTTGCATCGGTTCTTTGAATCTTTCACATAGACTCTTGTTGGGAGATCAGAAGATGATGTCGCCCACGAGAATCTGAACCATCGGAATATCTTCTCCATCTTCTATTCTCGAATAAGGTTACGTCCCATTGTTCCTTTAGTGAACCCAATTGTCTATCAAGAAGCGAGAGAGTGTATCATACCAAGCTCGAGGAGCTTGTTTGTGCCATAAAGAGCTTTTTCTTAAAGCGGTACACTTGGTTGCTCTTTTCAAGCACGGAGGTTGTTAAACATAAACTTCCTCTGCTAGTACCCTCGTTTAAAAATGCACTCTTTTCGTCCATCCGATACATAGTGAACCCTATGTGGGAAGCATATGCTTAAATAACCGAATGGCTTCTAAAGCTAGCGATCGGGTGCAAAGGTCTCATCATAATCAATTCTTACGATTGTGAATACCCCTTAGCAACAAGTCTTGCCTTATTTCGGTGATGACATTTTTCTCATCTCTCTTGTTCTTGAAAACCCGGCCGTGCCAATTACGTCTTGATGATTTGGTGCATCCACCGGTTCCCAAACTTGATTTCTCTCGAACTATTCCACTCCTCCTGCGCATGGCTAGAATCCGACTTAAGCGTCTTGTAGAGCTTCCTCTATTGTTGTTGGTTCCTTCATAGACAAATAACAACAATACATGGCACTTTCACCAATCGATGTCTAGTTTTAACTTTATCGGATGGGTCTCCGATGATCGGATCGGTTGGATGGTGGTTATCAGTCCTTCATTACGATTTGCGTCGGTTTCAAGAACATCATCCATTTCGATAAAGGTTCATTACTAGCGATCGGGAGTGGTGCGAGAATCATGATCCACTTGATAAGAACATGTCTCGGTGATGTTGGACTCATCATGTGCCGACGGCGTCGTTTCGTGGGAACCAGTGTTCCCCCCGAATCGGATGGTTCGATTGATATTTCTCTTTGTATGCGAACTTCTTCATCGGCAGTTTTTCGTACCTTAGGATCGAATGATCGGTGAATCGCCTAGATCTGGAATGTATCTTTATTTACGATTTCGATCCTTTTTCCTTGATCGTTAGGCGATCCATTTTCTCGAGCATCAGTGCATGGGTTGATCAGTGCACGTCTTTGTTACGGGCGATTTCTCTTGTTGAGATGATGCTTCATCAAAGACTACATGGGGTGTTTCTTCCACAACTAGGGTTAAATGCATTTGTAAACCCCGAAAAGCCTTCTTTAGATGAGGAATATCCTAAGAATATACCCTCATCCGACTTGGCCTCAAAATTCTTCAACCGACTCTTCCCATTGTTGTGTATGAAACACTTACACCCAAAAACATGGAAGTAAGAAACACGAGGTTTTACGCCCTTCCACGTTCATAGGGTGTTTTGTAGTGAGCCTTAGTCGAAGACATCATTCGAGTATGGCATGCAAATGTTGATTGCTTACGCTTAAACGGTTTGGTATTGCATGTTCAATTTAACATCGTGCGGCGAACTTCTTTGAGAGTTCTGTTTCTCGATTCGCTACTCCATTCATTGTGGCGTTCTTGCGGTGATGTCTCATGTCAGTATACCAAACTTAGAGCAAAAAAATCAATAATAAAAAGAGTTCGTAAATTATGTACCTTTATATCGATCGATATTTACTACTAATCGACACCCTTCTCATTTTGTAATGTTTTTTAGCAACTTTCGGGTATCTTCGTTGTCGTCTCATTCTTCTTATGTAAGAATATAACCCGGAGTAAACTTGGAGTAGTCATTCTTCTCTGAGATGAGTATCCGAGAATCCTCGGAGAGGCGGAATCTGAGTCGTCAATTCGGGCGATGTCAACAACCATGGCTTTTACGTCCTGTCACCGTTGCTCTCTTCTTACATTCCTCTTTTCTTCCCTTTCTCTTGGCGTCAGTGCAGGCGTCTGTATTTGTAGTGACTGCTTCTCACGGTTGAAGCATGCTCCTTGATCCACGGAACCTTTTCTTCGGGTGAATCACTTAAATACGTATATGATCTATCGGTGACTTCCCTTTCGATAGTAGTCGAGCTTCTTACGTCGATTGGTTATCTCTTCTCTCATCATTTAGATTATCACTTTTTTTCTTTCTTCTCTGTGATCTCTTGATCATCGGATCTGGTTCTTTTCGGAGATCTTTGGGCGATCTCCTATCTCTTCCTCGGCTATGTTGATAATCTTTATAGAATCTTGATACTTACCAAGTTGAATATTTGATTTTTCTAGTTTCTCGTAAGCGAGCGTCTGATTCGCCGACTTTATGATGTTTCCAACGGGTTCATTGGTCTTTGATCTCTTTCTTTGGTTGCCTTAAAAGCAGCCCGATTTTGAAGTTGAAGCTTCAGTGGCACCTCATCTTCATCAGCTCGTCCTCTTTCAATTAAATCGAACTCGTGAGCTTTAAGGCTCAAGAACAAGCTACTTGGCTTCATTTTTGAAATGTCTTGGCAATCCTTGATTACCCGTGACCTTCATGTCCCATTTCTTGGTGAGAGACCTTAAAATTTTGTAGTTGATATCTTTATCGGACATCTCTACCAAGTTCTCGGCTTGTTTATTGACATTGTAATCCTTCCATCGAGTTCGTTGATGGTTTTAGTTGAATAAACATCTTGACTTTTCGAACTTCACCGGTTAAACTGCGACTATTTGTCTTTTATCTGGTCATTTCCTCGATATTTCAAAGCTAGAGTATCCCACATTGCTTTCACAGTTTTGAGATATTTAATCTTTTCCTTGGTGACCTTATCCATTGTTTTCATGATATTATGTCTTGCGATAGTATCTAGAGTATGCAGTTTCCTTTCCTCTGCATCCATCAAGGCTGGGCATTTTCATACAAGACTTCCCGGGGCAAAGTCTGGATCTCCTCCAACTGCAGGGTTGTCATAATATATGATGATGGGTCCTCTTTTCGATGACTTCCATCATTCGCCACTAATCGAACCTAGATGGTTGGACATATATATGGCCCAATCTGCATACTCATCGATTGAGAACTTCGGCATCATCATGATACATACGAGGTGTTATCCATCTTTGAGTGATTTTGGAAAATGAATGAGTTTTAAGAAGGTTTTTCAAGATCTGTTGGGAGTTGACCACAAAGATTCTTCCTCAAGAATCGATGATACACAAAAGTCGATTAGTGCAATGTAGAACCAACCGCTTTGATACCACTTGTAGGTCCTTAACGGGTTTTGAAAAGCGTAAGTCTAGGGGGAGGGGTGAATAGACACGAAAACTTTTTTCGCAGATCGGTGTGATGGCGGTTAACGATCAGAGTCTTGAAATGAATCGGTTTGGGTGATAACCAACTTACTAATCGCTGAAGGCGATCGCTTCAGAATTATCGGTTTAACGATGTGTCGGAAGCTAAGTTTTACCCGTGTGAAAAACCGGTTTTGATAAATCGATTCCAAAGTTAGTCTTTTAACCGGTTGGTCAAGTGTCGAAAGCTTGATCGGATCGAAGCTTGGTGCTAGCCGATCTCAACTTAGAATATGTATCGCTTTTAAAGGTTGGGTGCGATTGTGTAGGCAGGTTAATCAAAGCAGCAAAAAGGCACACAAGATTTATAGTGGTTCGGACAAACCAGTCCTACGTCCACTCTTTCCTATCACAAGGGGCACCAACTTAACCAACTGGACACCTGATTTTTGTGTTAGTCCAACACAGTACACCGACAGATATTTAAGGAGTTCTCACTCAACCGATCCCAGAAATCAGAACTAGAAACCCTAGTCTGAAATCTTGCTAAACAACTTAACCTAACTTAGGTTTGGATAAGATTATTTTGGTTCCAACTATGAAATCTTTTCTAGTATTTAAGATAGCCTATCAGCTAGATGAAAAGATTTCTATGCTAAGAACGTATGGGATGAACACTTAATAAAATAATCTTCTCGATCGTGTTCTTCGTGCGGAAATCTGATAATTGCTTGAGCTTCTTGATTGTTCGGTGTTTTAGTGTCTTCACTCGAAGTGTGATCCCATATTTATAGACCTTGAAATCAAAGAGCCGTTGGAGAAGCAATTTGAATTTCGGGCTATATTTTGGTAGGTCTGCAGGATTGATGTGACGTGCTTGAGAGCGGCATGGCCGAAAAGCGTGAATCTTGTATTTTATAGCCCGTTAGAGAAGCAAAGATCAAATCCGTAATTGCGGCTCCGATCATACGTGTCTTGTTTTTATTGGTTATGAGATGCACTTTTCGGTGTTGTTCTTCCAACTAAGGTTGACATTCTTCTTGTTCGGATCATCGACGTATGATTAGGTGAAACATCGGTTTTTCACGGTGAAGTGACGATCAATCAAGGTTGATCGATCTCCACCGATGGAGTCTTACGGTGTAGGTTGACTTAGCTTCAACTAGCAGACTCTGCTGATGTTGTCTTCTGGTCTGATCTTCTGGAAGTCATCTGATCTTCAAGTATTCTGAGTTTGAGCTTCATGACTTCAGCTGAGATATCTGACTTGATCAGATCGATCTGATCTTATGTTCTTCTCTTGCATTACGGCACATCGGATATCAATTTATTCTTTGAATCTTGGATCGACCTATACATATTGAGGTTCCCCTCAATATGTGACCTATCTATTACATCGGTTGTTCTATCTGATAATTATCACTGATATTCTATAAAGCGGTAATATAAACATCGGTACCTAATGTGTCCGTCGGGTCCTATTACATGTGTTTTTGGAACTTTTACCAAAACTATAAATTTCCCAACAGACGACTTGGTGGTCAAGAGCGAGAAGAAAGAGGACCATCTGATGCATCTCGCACAGACTTTCAACATACTGCGAAAGTACAACATGAGGCTCAATCCGAAAAAATGCAATTTTGGAGTTGAGTCTGGGAAATTCTTGGGGCACATGGTGAGTCAGCGCGGGATAGAGGCCAACCCGGCAAAGATTAAAGCCATTTTAGATATGAGGGCTCCTCGAAATATCAAAGAAGTTCAGCGGTTGATAGGGGCGCTTAGCAGCACTTAACAGGTTTATCTCACGCATGGGGGACAAGTGCAAGCCATTTTTTGAGGCAATCAAGAGAGGAAAATTCAAATGGACAACCCAAAGCCAACTCGCCTTTGAAGGCATCAAGGAGTATTTATCCAACACTCAGATCCTGGCAAAGCCCGTCCCGGGTGAGAAGCTCTATTTATACTTGGCCGCTTCAGCATCGTCTCTGAGCGCAGTATTGGTTAGGGCGGAAGGGCAAGCACACTTGCCGATATACTTTGTGAGTCAGACTTTGAACGATGCCAAATTGCGGTATCCTCCTTTGGAAAAGCTCGCATACGCTTTGGTAATGAGTGTTAGAAAACTTCGCCCCTATTCCTTTGATCACCACATCGAAGTCCTAACCTCACTGCCACTACGCCGTATTCTACATCGACCCGACACGGCCGGAAGGTGTCTAAAGTGGTCAATTGAAATTGGTCAGCTTGGGGTGACCTATGCTCCACGGACGGCGATTAAGGCACAGGCCTTAGCAGATTTCATAGTGGAGCTAACTTTCCCTTCGGATCAAATGAAAACGGAGCGGGTTCCTTGGGAACTCTATGTCGATGGCTCATCGACCAATGAGCGAGCGGGGGCAGGAGTGGTGTTAATTAGCCCAGAAGGTAAGTCATTCACAACTGCAATACGTTTCGACTTCCAGGCTACCAACAACGAAGCAGAATATGAGGCATTGATTAATGGCTTGGAGATGGCTATGGCCATAGGCGTTAGCGGCTAGAGATTTTTTGTGATTCCCAGTTGGTTGCCTTTCAAGTGTCGGGCGAGTATGAAGCCCAGAGCGAGCAAGTGATCGCCTATCACAAAATTGCGACAAGCCTAATGGAGAAGTTCGAGTAAGTTTTTATTAACCAGATCTCGAGGAAAGAAAACACTCAAGCTGATGCGCTGGCTTGGCTGGTGACCTCAGAGGGCGCGGCCGACATGTCCGACATCACCATCATCAAGCTCCTCGCTCCATCTGGGAGCCAAGTCACAGTAGCAAACCTCAATCCAGAAGTGGATACTTGGATGACCCCAATAGTTAAATACATCAAGACCGGCGAGTTGCCAGAAGACAGAGTGGAAGCTCGTAGACTCCAGATGCGAGCTGCTAGGTACGTGATCATCAACGAGCAAATGTATAAGCGAGGCTTCGCACTACCATTGCTAAAGTGTGTGACCCCGGAGATGGGCAAAGAGATCATGAAGGACATCCACGAAGGAATTTGTGGAAATCATACAGGAGGGCAATCTCTTGCCTATAAGATCATTCGTCAAGCATATTTATGGCTTACTCTCAAGAAGGATGCACTAGAATATGCAAAGGCGTGCATGAGATGCCAAGTCTACGCCCCAACAATCAAACTAGCTCCAGAAGAACTCGCCTCGATCTACAGCCCGTGGCCCTTTGCCAAATGGGGGATTGACCTAATAGGACCTTTGCCCACGGCCCTGGGCACCGTAAGATTCGTTGTAGTGGCAGTGGACTATTTCACAAAGTGGGTCGAAGCGGAAGCACTAGGAAGCACGGATCAGACGGTCATCATCCGATTTATTTGGAAAATATCATATGCAGATTCGGCCTCCCTCAAGCAATTGTATCCGACAATGGAAAGTAATTCGATGGATTGGAAATAGATGTTTTTTTTCAATAAGTGGAAGATCACTAAATTGTTCTCCACTCCCTACCATCCTCAATCCAACGGCCAAGTTGAGGCTGTCAACAAAATCATCAAACACACTCTGAAGACGAGGATTGAGGGGTCGAAAGGAACTTGGGCTAGCAAGTTGCTGGAAATACTTTGGTCATACAGGACCACATGCAGAAATTCAACTGGCGAAACTCCTTTAGCACTCGCGTTCGGGTCAGAAGCAGTGATTCTAGCAGAAGTGAAATTCCCCACCTATCGAACGTCGCAGGTCGTCAATGAGGAAAAAGACCGAGCCCAGGAAGTTGAGCTCGATTTACTTCAAGAAAAAAGAATTGACTCCAACATCCGAAATGCCACCTACAAGCAAAGGTCTGAAAAGTACTACAATTCAAAGGTACGGGCTCGCCAATTCAAAAAAGACAACCTCGTCCTGAAGAAAGTTTTGGGAGTTCACAAAGGCCCTTTTGGGCCGACTTGGGAGGGACCATTCAAGATCGCCAAAGTTTTACCCAATGGAGCTTACGAGCTCGAGGACATTGATGGAACTCAAGCACAGTACCCTTGGAATGCCACCTACCTCAAGAAATTTTATCAGTAAGAGAAGTTTTATATTTCAAATATGTAGTCGAGCTTTCCCTGTAATCGAACTACATTGCCTTATATAATATAAGTTGTCATTTTCATCTCATTACGAGTTACCAAAAGTTTAAGCTATTTTAGAAGATGCTCATATGTTTTAGCGGTCAGAAATTAGGGGCAGATCATCTGACCTCTAACGAGATCAGTTTTTATGTTTTCTAAATGCAAAAAGCTAAGGCATCAGGTCGCGCTAAAATAAGACGACCCAAAAATTGCATAAAAATAAGACGATTAGAACATTTTGTGTCACGAACTAAGGGGCAGGTCGTTGACCTCCAAAGGAGATCGATAGGCTAAAGTGCCTAAAAAGATAGTTCATAAGCATAAAATGTTCATAACACTCTATTCGAGGCATTAAAAGGCATAAAAGTTGCGAAAAAAGGTAAGACAACAAAGTCGCGTATAATTAAGACGACTAGCCTGTTGCAAAATGATAGAATTAAGTTGCATGACAATAAGACAACAATGTCGCACACAAGTAAGACGACTAACAAATGAAAGTTGCGGAAAAAGTTATAAGGCAACAAGGTCGCGTATAATTAAGACGACTATCTAATGGCAAAGCGATAAAGCATTGAGGTTGCATAGCAATAAGACAACATAAATCGCCAAGTTATGTCAATCAAGTAAACGACAAATACATAGATATGTAAATAAAGGTCGAGCACAAAGCTTTTTCAATCCGAAGCAAGCAAAATACAAGCGAAAAAGTGAAGCGCCACCAAGAGCCGAATAACAATCAGAGGCCTACAGCCAAACAGAGTACTAAATAATAGAAATACAAGGAAGCATAAATAGCATAAATCTCAGGAAGGAGGTGCAACACTTTCCCCATTAGGGTTGAGATCCTCAACAACTGGATCATCTCGCCCAACATCAACCGCTGGGGCATCGCCTCCCTCTATCTCGAGAACTGTCTCGCCAACCTTCTCGCTAACCGACCCACCAAGAACATCTCCAACTTCCTCAATTTCTCCTCCACCGATGTCCTCGACACTCGTGCCAACACTCACCTCCACAGCTTGGGTACCTCCCCCAACGTCCTTCTCGCCCGCCACTATGACTCGACCAAACGGGGCAGAGGGCTCACCCATGTCTTTCTCTCCCACCGAAGTATCTAGCTCACCAATACGAGGGGTATTCGGCTCGCGGCGAGACAGATTAGTGGCCGAATCCTCCGGGTACACAACTTCAATCCCATCACCAAAGGAGGAGAAATCATAACCAAAATCACGGGCAAGGTCCGCGATGGGCAAAGCATAATCCGGGCCAGGAGGATTCGACCTCAGAAAGTCCATGATCTGATGGTGGAGGGTCGCTTGACAGCCCAGAAGATCGCAATCAGGTGCATGGGTGGCTCGGATAGAATCGGCAAAGGCTAAGACATAAGTGAAATTCGTCAACTTGTCGGCCCCTTCATCATCATATAAGTCAGCCATCTGGGTCTCCAAGCTCGCGATCTTCCCAGCCAACTTCTTGTTTTCCCCCTTCAACTTCGAATTCGCAGCCAAGGAAACCTCGAGATCGGCCCCCATCTTCTCCAAACCACTCTCCGCCCGTTTGGCCACTTGAACCATATCTGCATATCGACATTTCTCTCGGTCAAGTTCCCTTTCCCTTTGGGCAAGGGCACCTTGAGCTTAGGCAAGATTAGTTTGAATCGACTCAATTTGAGAAGACATCTTCCCCTTTTCCTTTGTCCATTGACTCTGCGCTCTCTTCAAGGCTTCAATCCTCTCTTTCTGTTGTCGCCGGATGAATAAGGATTGCGCGAGGTCATGTTCTATCTTGGATGCCTGTTCCCTCGCCCCTTCTTGGAAAATGTGAGCCTGTGCCATAAGAATAGAAGTCGTAGCAGCATTCGCCTCGAGGTCTTGCTCCTGAACATCCCGCTCATGTGTCTGAGTCCAGCATCGGAGCGTCATATCCCCCACATTCTTAATGGACGAAGGAACGCGGTCGTCGGGCTTTGACTTTCTCGACCGAAAATAGCTAAGATATGGCTCAGAGCGATATGTAGAGTCACTATCATACCTGAAAACATTAAGAGAAACACAATCATCAAAGTAAACACGGATCCATTATGAGCAATGAGATATGTAGATGGAAGGAAAGTTTACCTGAGGGCCGGGGCATCGCTCCAACCCAAATATGAGTCGTCTCCTTATGTTCGGAGGCGAGGAGGCGAAACCACGGTACGAATAATAGGAGGGGGGTCAATAGAACCAGGTCCCCCAGTTCTGTCCGAGTGGCGAGCGGATGTGGCCTGGACCCCTTCATGAGTGGTCTCCAATTCAGCCCGTTGGCGAACGGCCCGATGGGGTTCCTGATCTTCCTGGACTGAGGTGCCATCGGAACGACCTCTCTTTTGACTTCCGGATTGGGTCCTAGTCAATTGGGCCATGGCTGGGCGAGATGGCTGGCGCGTCGGGCCTTGGCGAGCAATAGAAGGAGCGGGTAGCGCCAAAGTAGCGATCTTGACATTATCGAAAGGCGGCTTTTCTTTCTGTTTGGTGATATCCCTCTTGTTGTTCTTGGCAAGTAGAAAAGAAGCGGTTCGAACCATTGTTTGACGAAATGGCGAGTCGATATGAGATATAGAAATGAGAAGTGGCGCTGAAATAAAAAGCCAAGGGATCAGTAAAGCAAGTCATGTAACAAAAAACAACATAAAAAACTTAAGAAAGCAAAGGAAAACGATTACGTACCAAGGACAATCCAATCTCTGACTTGATTCAGAGGAAGCACTAGCCCAATCTCCTTTCGAAAAGAATCGTGGGTCAGACGAGATACTGTCCGATTAGCAAGGTCGACATAACTTATTTGAAATAGGCGGCCAGCAAAGTCCCTGCTCAGTTGCTTATCATCGGGAGCGTCATGATATGAAAGAAATGAAAGGAAGTTAGGTCAGTCAGAGATAAGTTCAATTTAAAATAAAGGACTCACCAGCTTTAATTCTATAATCACAAGGGACATCAAGACGGACATAGCTCCCAGATTCATCAGCTGGACTTCTCCAATCCCCGCCAACAAACCAAAATGAATCTTTCCAACGCTTAGCCTTATTGGAAACTTCCTCGATAATTTTCCAACCATTCCGGGCCCGAATAGCATAATAACCTTCCCCGTCACCTTTGGGTAGTTGAGTGAAATAGTGGAGCTCGGCGGGAGAAGGGAATGCCGAAGTTTGAATCTCGCCAAACAACCCCAGTAATCCAAAAAATGTGCTCCACCCATTCGGAGTAATCTGAGTCAATGATAAGTTCCAATAGTCAAGAAATCGGCTAACAACGGGATGGAGAGGAAACCGGATTCCGACTTCCATTGCACCCATGTTCAATAGACGATCAACCACCTTTGTCGCCACCTTTGCCTCACTGATTAGGCGAACTCATCTGGATCTGTGTCGCCACCTTTGCCTCACTGATTAGGCGATCAACCTCCGCATCATCCACAACGGTTTTCTTAATTTTGTTCCGAATCCTGACCGGTTTGGATCCCCCACTGGGCTCAACTTCAATCACCTCCTCTTCCAACCCAATTTCATCGGCCCCGTCACCCAATTCGACCTCCTCGATCCCGTCGGCCTCCTCGGTCATTTCTTCTCTCATAATATCTCCACTACCTTTCCCACCACCGTCACAGTTGGAAGCTAAAACGGATTCGGGCACCTCCGAGTGCCGAAAATTAATATGGTCGGAATCAGAAGATGAAGTTGACGCTGTTGGTGTGAGCCCAAAACCACTAGACTCCTCCGTATCAAAAATAGAATAACAACACCCATGACGCATCCCCAAGTCTCCAGAGTCAGACAATCCCTCGGAGTCGGAAGCGCTACTAACACCCAACATATCCACCAAATCGGAATAAAGAGCCAGAGAATGTGAAGAATCTTACCCTTTGTCACAATGTCGATGTTGTTGAAGAATCAACTCCAATGAAAAGATCCACCCACCTAGGGACAACAAAAAAATTGAATGAGAAACCCGAGAAGGATAATATTGGGGCAAATGATCGACAAATTCAACTATCAACATCAACCATCAAGGAATTCAACAAGTTCAACCGTCAAAACTCAATCATTGAGGTATCTATATGCAATTGTTGAATCCTACATATTGCATTACACATATCACATCCCACACTAAAGTAAGCCAATTTCTACCAAAACCATGGAAATTGCAAAACCAAAATGACTCGAAAGTTCATACTCATGCTAGTGTACCTATCATTCAAACACATAGACATACATACTAGCACAGAAGATTTATCCCACAGATCAAGCCCATTACATCTCAAATGCCACGCATACTTCATTATGCTCAAAAAAGAAGGAATACGCAACTTCAAATATCCAATTTCAAATACCCAAAGCCCTCTAACCTAAAGACCAATGCAACATACAAACCCACAAGAAGTCGAAGGCATGCAGTGTATCTTTTTCTATATTCAATCAATTCCTTCCTATGCTATAGTCATTTCCATTCGCGGGAATACACACAAAAAGGCCTAATGTTCGAATACTGACTTATTTGAAATACCCAAGCTTTATAGCCAAAAAATCACGTACAAGATCCTCAAATCCTCTCAAACCCAAAAGGAATAACATAAGTCTTGATTTCCATAAAGAAGAAGCATTTTAAAACATATAAGGCATGGACGGAGGGACATACCTTTTGGAGTTAAAGGCCGCCCAAGTCAAAGCCCTCGTCGCCTCTCCTAGCCATTGCTGCCTGCTCGTTACCCGCGTCGGCCCGCCGCCTACTCGCCCCAGCTCCTCGCCTCACAGCCCGCGTTTCCCTCTCCTCGCCTCACGGCCCAAGTCGCTGCCTCACAGCCACCTATTTCACAAGAAAGAGCTATTCAGGCTGAAAAAAAGGGGTGTGAAAATACTTGTGGTCGCCGTTGATGCTCCCCCAGCCGACGCGCCGACGCTTTCCTATGGACTAAAGTAAGGGGGCGACAAAATGAGGAAGAAGAGCAAGAATTGAGAATTTTTGTGGAGAAATGTAAGAGGGGGGGTGGGGGGGTGGGGCTGATTTTCAAAGAAGGAGAAGGGGGGAAAGTGGAGGAATAAGTCCCTTACTTATAGAAGAAGAAATTGGGGCTAGGTCAAAGTCCAATTTCATTTATTTTAAAATTCAAAATTCCTTAATTTTGGGGATTGGGGGTGTAGTCGATCAAATCAATCGGTTTTACCAAGAATGGAGCAAAGTTCACTCTTCACTTTTTCAATTTCCAAGTGAAAGTTCTAAGAGTTGGTTAAAGTCCAATCAAATTGACCAAGAAATAAGGAAAGTTGGTAGCTTTTGCTTTTTCAACTTCCAACAAAAAGGTGGAGTCATTCAAATGTCAAGTCCTAGCTGATTTTGTAGCTAGGCGAGTAGGACCGGTTTGAGTCGCCCAGGCTCGCCTCAAACGTGGCCGTAAACTCGCTCTCACTCGACTCGCCCAGAAAATAAAATAGTTCGCCCAAATATCGAAGACATGTCTCAATCTCGGAATATCTATCAGGTCACTCCTCACAACATAACATAAAGTGAATAGTAACCTAAGGGGCAATTGTTGTGTGCCAAATGATTTGAGATAATTATTTGGCTTTCTTATGTCAATAAGTCACAAATGGAGGGCTCACTAACCTCTATCAAAAATGAGATAGGGGATGAATTGTCGTCCATGCCCGCGAGTCGCTCACTAGCTGCTACTAAAGGCGCCCCCACTCGGAGCTACTACTTGAAACCATATGAGGCACCTGTTGGTCGCCACTTCTCGCCCGGACCTCCCCTACTCGCCCGGGCGCCCCCGATTGCTCGTCCATGCTCGCCCTCGCCACGTCGCCGGTGCTCATGACAAGCCATGGCTGTGGCATATGGTCGCCGTGCGGTCTTTCATCCCAGCCGCAATTTTTCTGGCATTTCGATGCTTCGCCATAAGCCATAATTTCGTGCTGATGTCTTTCGCCTCGCGCCTTTGTCTTACGCACCTTGCGCAGCGCAAGCTATAGCATTACAATACCTTGGTAGCCCACACGATGGTCATCACAAATCTTGATCGCCATTAGTCGCTGACAAGCCGAAGCGATTCGCCCTACTTCGAATATCATCTATACTTAGCAATTTTATGGGGTTTGTGATTAGAGAGGTAAGCGGGATGAGAGGCGTGAAAAGTCAAAGCTTTCCACTTACCGAGACACAGTTTTTGGATAACCGAAAACTAAAACAATAACGTCGGGGAATCTTACCCAAAATGGCCAAGAAAACTCTGAGGATATTGCTAATTCTACCGCGGCGGACTCAAGAGGGAAATCCTATGCGCAAATCTCCGCGATACCTGCAAACCGCCAATACAGAGGTGCAAGTGGCGTGTTTCGTTATGTGATACTAAGGGTTAGAGTATATAGTAGAGTCCAAAGTAGCTGTTACAATTAATGCTCGGTCAAATTCCCTCGAGAGTTGTAGCGAGGCTAACTAGATGGCCATTTTGCATGTACTATAAATAGGAGAAATGAAGGCTCATTAAAAGGTCGAAAAATTTTACATTCAATACAACGGCTTTATCAGCCAACAAAAAGAGGCCTTCGGCCTAAATCCTCGCGCATTTACTTTCTCGCATTTATTTTCCAGCTTTGAACCCTCATCATTAACATTCAATGAGGAACGTTCACTTTGTTCTTCATTGATTGCATCTCACTCTCATAATTACATGTTTGTAGTACCAAATCTGTAGCCACATCATAAATCTCGTCCCGTAAATTTTTGGTATACAACACTGCACTAGCTAGGAACCAAATTAATAAAGACTTTGGTGCCCATTTTTTTATGGCTTCTTCAGAATTAGTCTTTTAGAAATTCCAACGTATATATCTCACATTATTTCTCTTAAGTGCCCATCAATTGTTAGTTCCTGTGATCACTTGCAACAATATATAGAACAAATTCATAAAGGATCTCGGTATGAGTCATTTAAGTCGTAACAACATATATCAAAATAAAAGTAGAGGGTTCAATGCAATTAAGGTATCTTACAAATTGTAATATAGTTTTTATTTCATATTTATGAAATTTAAAAAAAAAAAACACACACAAAAGACCTAACAAGTGAAAAGATATCACGAAACAATGCAACAGAGAAAACCCAAATCCTTGCATGGTGCATGCATGGTTCTTGTATCGTACAACTTCTATTTTTGTATCCAAGTGATAAAGTTGTTGAGATTTTTGTAAGAAGTCCCTCCTTCTCTTACGGTATTTTCTATCTTTTCCTTAAACTGCATAGCCCTCTTCTTGAACTCCGTATCACCAAGAATTAAATTGATCTTTCGTTTAAATTCTTCCGACGTTATGTTTTCGCTGTGGACATCATGTTCGAACCCCATCCCGACTTTCCAAACATCGCATATGTAGCTTTGACTCACAAACTGGTCGGAGAAGTACGGCCAGCATAGAATAGGAACCCCATTGCTTGCACTTTCTATAGTCGAGTTCCAACCACAATGACTTACAAAACAAGCAATCGAAGGGTGCCTCAAAACCTTTTGCTGAGGTGCCCAACCTACAATGCAACCCTTAATTATAATTACAGTCTTTATATTGAATTTAAAAATTTTAAATATCGTGATAATTTTAAAATAAACCCAAATAGTCCATATGTACATGTAAAATTAACCATAAAAGCAACCGAAAATTAGAACATTCAGTTGATAAAAATCTTCTAGAGCGTCAGTACCTATGTTGTGAGGTCATGGATTCGAATCACTATTTGTTCGTGTTGCGAGTCATTTTTTATGAGAATTCTATGTGGCTAATTTGATAACAACTCACAAACAAAATAAGTACGTGTACGATATACGGTAAATAACAGGAATTTGTTGACCCAGTTCGTCAAGAAATGACTACTCTGGGGGCATTCCAAGCCAGGGATGTCATATTGCGAGGTTTACATACACAGTACACGATACTTCTCATGGGGAAAACTTTTATGAAAGATGATGATTTGGAGAGTAAGTGTGAGTACTTGTGAATTTTACTGAACTTCTCCGGAAATTTTCTGAACTGAAAATTTGTGAACCTGTCACTTGTTCTTTTTGGACCTATTTATAGTACTTTGACAAGCATGAGCTGGTTTGGCTAGCATGAGCTGGAGACTTCGTGTCTTGCAAAAACTCATGTGATGCTGCCACGTTTTCAACTTCGTCTTCCTGGTTGACCTTTGCATTTACTTGTTTATAAGGCACTCTTTTTGTCGTCCATATCAACTTTTGCTCGACTGATCGCCCTGTTCGCCCCTTTGACCATATCAATTTTATATCGGAACACTGTCCTCATCGAGCATATAAGAATGACTATAATGCTCGCCAGAAGTGGCGAGCATACTTGCTTGGTTGGCAAGTTGGCGAGCATAATTGCTTGGTTGGCAATTTGGCGAGCATACTCGCTTGGTCAGGAAGTTGGCGAGCAAACCTGTTTGGTCGGAAAGCTGGCGAACAAACTTGTTTGGTTGGCAAGCTGGCGAGTACACTTGTCCATCGAGCATGGTTATTTTAATAGTTGATTAATACACGTGTCTCTCTAATGTGTACGAATAAATTGAGTAATTGTATCGACACAACAATACCCCCCAGCCGGGCCGCTTTGTATTCATCATGGGGGCCCGGCTGTTGGATATATTGAGCAGCGCCAATTGTGAGTGTCGCTTCGTCTTCTGTGTCAGAAACCCTCTTTTTTTAATTTTGCAGCATCTACAAATACCTATTTTGCCGCCTCCTCCTCTCTTCTTTCTTTTCATCTTCTCCTCCTTCTCTTCACATTCCTTCCCGTCTGAAATTTCCGGCAAGGGCACTCTTATTTCGGCGAAGGATTTCATTCAGGTAATTATTTCATACGCTCTTTAATTTCAATTATGACTTCCCATTCAAGTTCTTCTTCCTTGTCTTTTCGCCCGATCTCCCGTAGTGGTGCTAATGCGCCGGAGATGAATGCTTCGGGTTCAAGATCCCGTTGGCAAGTTCGACAGCCATTTGTCATTCTGTCATCAGATTCCGATGATGCCCTAAATGAATTAGATAGGGATTTAGCCCGTACTAATTTTAGATGATTCGGGTGAAGATTCTTTGTCCCAACCCCAAATTGGGTCTAGGGTTGTATATAGTCACGATGTAAATAGGGATGATGACTATATGAGGGAGGAAATCTTGGTGGCTGAGAATGTTGATGAGTCCAACAGAGGATTCGACAGCGAGCAGAACACGGAGCTCGACATCCCTGTTGGTCTTCCTCATAGCCCAACATATGCCGAGTATAGTGCTCGTTATGATTTTGATTGGCCTGAACAACCTCATAGGACCAGGGTTGAGAATGAATATCCGGCGAGTAAAATTGCAAGTGTGATTGATGTTGATATGCTCGGCCAATTGTATAGGAATTACGATACCCCGAAAGATGTGTTTTTCTGGGCGCCTGGTCCCGATGAGCTAGCAGACCAGCCTCCTGAGGGTTGTGTGGCTGTGAACTTAGACACAATGGAAGCGGGTCTTCGATTCCCACTTCATCCGGCTATTACTCGTTTGCTCGTAGAATGGAACATCACCATTACACAGCTAAAGCCGAATGGGTGGCACATGATTATGAGTTTTCTAACTCTGTTCGGCAAAACGAAGCCCGTGTATTATCCAACAGCAGCAGAACTCTCTCGATTAGTGCATTTGTCTCGACCCAAGGGCGAACACGGATGGTTGTTCATGCAGGCAAATGCCAAATATAAGGTCATCGAGGATGTGCCCAATAAAATCACGGATTGGAAAGAGAAGTTCTGGTTCGTCGGGGGTGATTGGAAAATCCCGGCTTCTGGATGTGAACCAAATGCTCGCTTAGATATCCCCACAGATTTTGGGATTTGCCGAAGTAAGTATTTTTGTGTTTTTGCTCTTCACCTTGAACTGATTTTAACTTATTCTCAATTTCAGGAATTCAAGCAGAGAAGCGGACAAAGAGACCAACGGCGGTTATTTCTAGTAGATCGGCAAATCGATCTCGGGCCTTCTCGGAACGGTCAGTGAAGACGTTGAATCTTTGCCGATCAAAGGAAGAAGAAAAGGATTAGACGTGCCCCCTCACCATTTAGTTCTTGGTCAATCCAATTTGGTAAGGATTGTTTTTTATACTTGTAAATGTGTTGTGCCCTTTGTTCCCGGTTTCTCTTTTTTTTTTAATGAATTCTTCTGTCTACAGCTTTCCCTGACGTCACTGTTGTTGTAAGCACATCCGAGCATACTAAAATGGCTCGAACTAAGAGACCTCAAGAGCTTACTCGAATTCAAGCCGAGAGAGATGCCCAGCGAGCAAACCGAGGGGAGGTGAGCAGAGTTGAAAAGGCGAGCCGACCAGCCACGTCCGGGCCGGGTGAGTCAAGTCGGCCGAAGAGGAAAACTCGCCCTGTTGAGCAGGGATCGAGCGACCAAGCTCCCTCGCCAAAAAGATCCAGAAGGGCACCTGACAAACAAAGTCCAATAGCTCTGACGAGCATCGATGTTATTGAGGCGACCCCCACTGCTGAAGCGACCAGAATAGCTGCCTCTGTGGTCGGTCCGATCACACATATCGTCGAAATGGAGGTCGGTACATCTACTCCACCTCCTGCAGGACCCCGAACCTGGAGCCCTTTGAGTTCCCAACTCCGTTCTCCCGAGGACAAATCATTTTTGGGATGGGACCCTGCTCGGGTGAACAGGTACGTTTGCTCGCCTGTTGGAGTATTTCTTTGTTCCATCTGATTTGGTCGCTTAATCATATTTGTTTGCTCGGGTGAACATGCAGGTTGAACAGATTGGCGCCTCTGATGCCAGAGTTGAAAGATTATTACTGCTCTCCTAGTGTCCGCAATGTTCCTGGCCTTCCCGAGCATGTCCAGAAAGCGTGTGAGACCCCATCCGAGCATGGACTACTGAGCTCGAAGAGGCCACTAAGGGTCCAACGCCTTTGGAAACCATGCGACTTGGCCTAGTGGGCCATGGCCAATCTTTGGTTCTCCTTGAGAAAGCTTAAGCCGAGTCTGCCCAACTTCATGCCAACTACGTGGCTCTTATTACGAGTTTCGAAGAGAAAGTGAATGAGCTCACCAGGACCCAAGATGAAATGAAGTTGGCTCAGGGACAAGTATCCTCAGCCCAAACAGAAGCTCATAAAGCTCAAGAGGATGCTCGTCAAGCTCGGGAAGATGCTCGCCAGGCCAGAGAGGAGCTAGGCCTTGCTCGGGAGGAGCTGCACCGCAATCAGGAAGAGGTGGTTGGCATTAGGAGAGTTCAGGACGAGTTAAACGTTGAGCTCCGGAAACTCAGAACTGGCATCGAGACTGCAGAATGCGAGAAAACTCTGCTCGCCCAACAACTCCTCACTGCTGAAGAGACCAACACTCGTCTGGGACTTGAAAATTCAAAATTGCACACTGAGGAGTATGTTGATTCCATGTCGAATTTCTCTTATATATGCGCCTTTGCCGATGCCATCCATTCTGCTAGACAAACACTTACTACCGACCAGATTGCCCCGCTCGTAAACCATCTCGAGAAGTACCTGATCGACAACCCCCCAGATCGCAACCTTCCAATATCTGATTTGGCTGATCTGTGCGATTTCTCTAATCTTCCTGATGGGATCGAGATTGATGATCCTATTTTGGATGAGGAAGATGGTTCAGATGCGGATGTTGAAGGTATTGTCGACCAAGCTTGCCGAGCCGAGCATGGGTTGGATCAGGTGCAGGGCGAGCAAAGTGGTCCACCTGAAGTCGAGCAAAACTTATTGTTCAGCAAGCAGACGAGGCTTGATGGTTCTGGGAGAGTTGCTGCCGAAAGGACCGAGCAGACTAGGCAGGACTTGTTGGGCACATCGCTTCCGCCCATCCCCAATAATGAATTTGTTCCTTAATTTTGCTTTTTGCTTTGCTGAACAATTTATCTGAACTACCATGTAATTTTTGTCTTCTTCTTTCTTGTTTGAACAATTTTGCTGTTGAATGGTTGAATTTGCTTGTTGAAGAATTTCCTCTAACCTGATCGTGGAGGATGAATTTTGTTGATGATGAACGATTGATGTTTGTATTGCTTTCTAGTTTATGCCATCTTTTCTTCTGAATGAATTAGAACATGATTTGTGTCTATGTTCCATCCTGACTTCTTTGGTTTTTTGATTGTCTTATTGAGGTGCAATCAGGTTGATCGTCTTATTTAGCTGCGACCAGATGGGTTAACTTATATGCAACCCCCCCTTTCTTGTTTTGTGATCGTCTTATTTAGTTGTGATCACTATTCTTACTCGGGTCGTCTTATTTAGCTGCGACCCCGTACTCATCACTCTCTTTGTTAAGGGTATCTGTAAGTATTAGTCGTCTTATTTAGTTGCGACTGCGTACCCATCACTCGCTTTACTGCGGGTATCTAAGTACGAACTGTTTCGTCAGGTGAACATAAACTTCGGCTCGTTCGTCTTTGTTCGGGTCGTCCGGCTTAGGTGCGACCTCTGATAGGCTTCAACTAGAAGAACTTAACAAACAAAAATGCTTCGCAACACGTTGCTATTCTATTACAGTTGTGCTCGTCGTTAGTGATTATGCTCGGCCAGTTGTGCTCGTCGTTACTGATAATACTTTTTCAGATTTGACGCATTCCACGAATAGGACAATGGAACTCCATTCAGGTCTTCTAAATCATATGCCCCGTTTAACAAGCGTTCTTTAACTCTGAATGGACCTTCCCATGCTCGGCCGAACACACCACTTGGTACCCCCGTTGCTCGTCTTAGAACCAGCTCGCCCACGTTGAACCTGCGTGCTCGGACTTTGGAGTTGTAGAACTTTTCTGATCTTTTTTTTTCTTTTTTTTTTACATGGCGTTCCTGAAATCGGCCTCCATCCTTCTTTCTTCCAACAGGTCTGCACTTAGGGCGAGCGCCTGGTCGTTGATGTGCTCTCCAAAAGTCATTGTCCGATGGCTCGAAATCTTAACTTCTGCCGGTATAACAGCTTTCGCACCAAATGCCAGGGCAAACGGGGTTTCCGCAATTGATGTTCTGAAAGTAGTTCGATTGGCCCATAATATTTCTGGTAACTCTTCAGCCCATCCCCCCCCTTGGAATTATCAAGTTTAGCCTTGAGGGTATGCTTGATAATTTTATTGACAGCTTCTACTTGTCCGTTTGACTGGGGATAATACGGAGTAGAGTAATGCTTCTTTATGCCCCAACGAGCACAATTTTGTCGGAATTCACTTCCATCGAACTGTTTGCCATTATCTGTTACCAATGATTGGGGAAGCCCAAAATGACAAATGATATTTTTCCAAACAAAATTCCACATTCTTTGTTCGGTGGCTTTAACAATGGCTTCATCTTCCGCCCATTTAGTGTAGTAATCAACGGCAACCACGACATATTTTACTCCCGATGTGCCAGTAGGAAATGGGCCGATCAAATCGATTCCCCATTTAGCAAATGGCCACGGGCTGTAAACAGACACTAGTTCTTCAGGTGGGCTATGGATAAGTGGGGCGTGTACCTGACACTTATGACATGTGCTGGCATACGCGAACGATTCTTTCTTGAGGGTCGGCCAGTAGTAACCTTGTCTGATGATTTTATATGCCAGGACAAGCCCACCTGTATGGTTTCCGCATACTCCATCATGAATCTGTTCCAGAATCACATGACCCTCTTCAGGAGTAATACATTTCAATAATGGAAGTGAGAAACTTCTTTTGTATAAGTGCCCGTCTAGGATAGTATAACGAGCAGCTTGTAATCTGAGGCGAGTAGTTTGTGCTTTATTTTCGGGGAGAAGTCCTTTTTGTAAGTAACTTAAAATTGGAGTCATCCAGGTTTCTTGTTCGCCCGTCACATGGGCGACAACAACTCTGGGAATTGATGGCGAACAAGTTGTGACGACCACAATGTCGGTCATGCTCGTCACTCCTTCTGCTGTTGCCAATCGTGCCAAGGCATCAGCGAACGAATTATCCAATCGTGGTAATTGTTCTATGTAAACTTGTTTGAATTGTTCAAGCAACTCCTTTGCTAGTTGCTGATATTGTGCCATATGTTCGCCTCGGGCCTCGTACTCGCCTAATACTTGGTATACGATTATTTGAGAATCGCTATAAATCATCAGCCTCTGAATTCCCATTGTCATAGCCATGTGTAACCCAGCGATCAAAACTTCGTACTTGGCTTCATTATTTATGGCTGGGAAATCAAAACGGATTGCTGTCGTGAAAGTTTGTCGAGTTGGGCTGATGAGAAACATGCCCGCTCTGGCTCTTGAACTTGTTGATGAACCGTCAACATACATGTGTCATGGTTGGTAGACACCTCTTTCGGGTATTTGCGGATATGTCAATTCAACCATGAAATCGGCCATAGCCTGGCCCTTCATTGATGTTCGTAGGGCGAACGTAATGCCAAATTGAGCTAACTCCACCGCCCACTTGAGTAATCTGCCCGCAGTGTCTGGTCGGTGGAGAACTTGTCGCAATGGGAATGTGGTTAACACCTCGACTGAGTGGTCGAAAAAGTATGGTCGCAGTTTTCCAACACTCATAACGAGGGCATATGCGAGCTTTTCCAATGGAGGGTACCGGAGCTCGGCTTCTTTGAGTATCTGACTTACATAATAAATAGGCAAATGTGTTGCCCCCTCTGCTCGAACGAGCACAGCGCTAATTGCATGCTCTGAAGCGGCAAGATACAAGTAAAGTTGTTCGCCTGGAACAGGCTTAGATAATGTTTTAGTATCCGCCAGGTATTATTTTAATGACTCAAATGCATTTTGGCAATGCTCTGTCCATTGGAATCTCCCTTTCTTTAATGCGTCAAAGAAAGGTTTGCATTTGTCTCTAGTTCGTGATATAAACCGGCTTACAGAAGTCAAATGTCCAGTTAATTTTTGGACTTCTTTCACACTTCTGGGGGCCTGCATGTCGAGCATGGCTTGAATCTTTGATGGGTTCGCTTCAATCCCCCGTTGACTGACCATATGCCCAAGGAATTTTCCTGAATGAACTCCAAAGCTGCATTTCTTCGGATTTAATTTCATGTTATACCCCCTGAGAATATCAAACGTTTGTGCTAGGTGGGTGATGTGGTCTTCCTTATGCTCGCTTTTTACCACAATATCATCAATATACACCTCAACTGTTCGGCCTATATGTTCGTCAAACATCTTGTTCACCAAACGTTGATATGTTGCTCCGACATTCTTTAATCCGAATGGCATGCGTTGCCAACAATACATATTATTTTCGCTGCAGAAAGCCATATTCTTTTGATCGTCAGGATGCATGGGTATTTGGTGATAGCCAGCAAATGCATCCATGAAGGTCATGAGCTCATGTCCTGCTGTGTTATCGACCAAATAATCAATATGTGGCATCAGGAAATTGTCTTTCGGGCATGCCTTGTTCAAGTCAGTGAAATCTATGCATAACCTCCAAGTTCCGTTAGATTTGCGGACGAGCACAGGGTTTGCAAGCCATCTTGGGCATTTTACTTCTCGAATCAATTTATTATCGAGCAATTTCTTGATTTCACTATCCATAGCTGCATACTTCTCCGGACTGAATTTTCTCCGCTTCTGGATTATTGGAATTTGTGTTGGGTCAAGGTTAAGAGAGTGACATGCATGTTTAGGATCAATGCCGACCATGTCCTCATGTGACCAAGCGAACACGTCCAAGTTTGCTCGAAGATACGCGATCATTTCTGTTCGGAATGGTTCCGGTAATTCCGAACCAATAAACACTTCTAACTCCGGTCTGATTGGGTCGATATTGATAGACTCCAATTGTTCAACAGGCGTTGCTCGCCTCTTTTTTTGCTTCCATCGAGGATCTTCGATCGACCCCCGGTGCTCGTCAACTACCTCCATAGGATCAAAACATATACGAGGTTCTAAGTTCGGTAACTCGTTTGGTGGATCAATGTTCATTAGATCTGGAATATGAGTTATCATCTCGGGTTCTGTGTTCGCCCGTGGAGATGTGCTCGTCAGAGGAGGTATAAGTGTCCTCGCCAATATATTCGCCTGTTGGCTTGATTCTCCGGTCTCCCATGTTTGCTCCATCATGTTAATGATATTTTGCTTTTCTGGCGCGCATGACAGCAAACAATCTCGAACTTTTTTCTGGTCGCCTTTTACGCTACACGTCCCCTCTTGAGTTGAAAATTTAACACAATAGTAATAAGTCGAACAGGCAGCTTTAAATTTCTGAATAAACGGGCAACCTAAAAACCTGTTATAAGTAGATGGAGCATCGACGATTACAAAGTCTAGCATTCTAGTTCGTCGGATCTCCGGATTTAAAGTTGACTCTAGCTCGATTCCTAACCTGATTAGACCATAGGGCCGGGTTATAGATTCCCCGAAACCCATGATGGTGTGATCACATGGTTCTATATAACTACTTAGGTCCCCAACTTGCTTCTCCATTTGGTGCAGAGTGTTAACGAACAGAATGTTCGAATATGCTCCGGTGTCGACCAGGAGGCGATGCACCTTCAAACCGAGAAGACGAGCGCTGATGGTTAGAGAGTCATTGTGGGGGGTGATTATGCCGTCGAGATCATCTTCTGAGAACATGATTTGGTGAGAGGGTGGCGTGCTAGCTGATGTGCTCGCTTCCTTCACCTGATGGATGCTTTGCATGGCACGCATTTCCATCTTCTTACGCCTGTTCGATAACGTTGGAGCCTGATAGCATCCACCTACTGGACCATAATCAGGACGAATCATGTTAATTTCTTGACTCTCTCGACCTTTGCTCATGGTAGGAGCCCCTCTTTTGGGTAATTCCAACCTCTTGCGGGATTCCTCGGGATCACTATCAGATGCCTCTTCGGCCTTACGCTTACCCCTACGATCACCTATTTTTTCAGTTCGGGAATCTCTGTTCGCCGGCTTTTTGAGGAACTGCGTAAGACTATTCTCTTCATATAACTTCCAAAGTTGACGAAGTAAATCGCGACATTCTTCGGTATTATGTCCGATGTACTCATGATAATTGCAAAACTTGGAAGCATTAAGCCGATTTTTATCCATTATGATTCTTCGTGGCTTATCCAACATGTCCCGATCTTTAATTTGATTAAATATTGTTTCTGCTGAAACGCCCAGAAGACTTCGTAGGGCATGCGCTTCTGCTCCTTCTTCAAAAGGTTTAAAAGATCCTGGGGGTTTATACCCCCCCCTCATTCATTACTTTTTTACCAACAATTCTTTTTGTTGTTATTTCTTGGCCTAACCGTGATTGGGCGAGCAGATCCTGCATAGCTATAATTTTGGCTGCTCGTTCTCGAAATTCGGCATATGTGTTCGGCCAATCTTGATGCATGGCTTTCCACATATCCGTATTCAGGGTCAGGCCTCCGACCACCGTGAGGATCTTGGCATCCTCTTAAACTGGGGCTCCATCGTACAAACATTTGTCAAATCTTTCGATGTATGCTCGATCTGACTCGCCCTTTAGCTGGGAGAAATGTACCAACCTCTGTTTTGGTGCTGGGCGAGCACACATGGATGAGAAATGGGACAGGAATTTATGTCCCTGCTGGGCGAAAGACGTGATGAACGCAGCGGGCAGTGTAGAAAACCATATGTGGGCGCGGTCGCTCAACGTCATGGGAAATGATCGGCACTGCGTTGCGTCAGTGGCGCCCATGGCGATCATAAAGTCTGAATATTTGCTGAGGTGAACATGTGGGTCAGACTCAGCATCGAACATAGGGATTGGTGGTCGGATCTTTGCCACTTTTTCTTGTACTTCGGTTTCCATGATCGCCGGTGTTAGTGGCGAGCAGGGCATTGTGCTCGCCCGAGGGAGTCCTTTCGTTGCGGCCAGGTCGGCCTGCAAGCCCTCGATTGCTTTCTGCATTTCTGCAAATTTCGTGGAACTGACAGACTTGGATCGGGGCTGTGTCCCATCATGAGGACCCGGGGGGTCATGCTCGTGATGGGGCAGTCCCCCTTTCCATGTTCGTCCTTGACTACCCAATCGATGATGGATAGACAATTTAGTTCCAGTCGATTTTTGTTGTTCTTGTTGTCTTTCGGGATGCGGGCGATCATGAGGATCTGAGTGAGCCGGGATGTTCGTCGGTTGTTCCCTCCCGGGATCCTGATGCCTATGATTGCCGATTCGGTCTTTAATGGAGAGCCTCAAACGTCCAAACGCTGATGGTCTGGACCCTTGAGGCTGCTCGTCGTCCGACATATCATCAGCCTTTTTGTTGGCCCGCTTCCGCGCAGCTTTCATCTTAACTTGCTCGCTATCAGGTGTATGCAAGCATCGATCATCCTCATCTTGAACTTTCAACTTGGCCAACTCCTTTTTGGCCCTCTCTTTCTGTGCTCGCAACAAGAAAGTGATGGCCTTTGTTGTGGCCGCCGGATCGTTGGCGATATCTTCAAGATTGATGGTTTCCGTGGTCTGATTTTTGTGAGGCTGATGCTGAGCCTCTTTCTGAGCGTGAGGTCAGCTCTGTCCCGACCTCTCTGTTTGAGTATTCCTAGATTGAGGCATTATATTTCTTTTTTCTGCCTCAGCTATCTACGGGATTGTGTATGGGTTGGTTTTTTCGACCCTCCTTCTAGTGCCAATTGTTGCGAGTCGTTTTTTATGAGAATTATATGTGGCTAATTTGATAACAACTCACAAACAAAATAAGTACGTGTACGATATACGATAAATAACAGGAATTTGTTGACCCAGTTCGTCAAGAAATGACTACTCTGGGGGCATTCCAAGCCAGGGATGTCATATTGAGAGGTTTACATACATAGTACACGATACTTCTCATGGGGAAAACTTTTATGAAAGATGATGATTTGGAGAGTAAGTGTGAGTACTTGTGAATTTTACTGAACTCCTCCGGAAATTTTCTGAACTGAAAATTTGTGAACCTGTCACTTGTTCTTTTTGGACCTATTTATAGTACTTTGACAAGCATGAGCTGGTTTGGCTAGCATGAGCTGGAGACTTCGTGTCTTGCAAAAACTCATGTGATGCTGCCACGTTTTCAACTTCGTCTTCCTGGTTGACCTTTGCATTTACTTGTTTATAAGGCACTCTTTTTGTCGTCCATATCAACTTTTGCTCGACTGATCGCCCTGTTCGCCCCTTTGACCATATCAATTTTATATCGGAACACTGTCCTCATCGAGCATATAAGAATGACTATAATGCTCGCCAGAAGTGGCGAGCATACTCGCTTGGTCGGCAAGTGGTGAGCATACTTGCTTGGTTGGCAAGTTGGCGAGCATAATTGCTTGGTTGGCAATTTGGCGAGCATACTCGCTTGGTCAGCAAGTTGGCGAGCAAACCTGTTTGGTCGGCAAGCTGGCGAACAAACTTGTTTGGTTGGCAAGCTGGCGAGTACACTTGTCCATCGAGCATGGTTATTTTAATAGTTGATTAATACACGTGTCTCTCTGATGTGTACGAATAAATTGAATAATTGTATCGAACACAACAGTTCGATCAAAAAAAAAGGATGAAGAAATATTTATTTTTTAAATATATTTACCTGGAGACAAAATTTGAAACTAAATTAATGGATTATTTAAAGAAAATGAATAGTCAACGGGTCAAACCTATGATTCGCCCACGGCTTTACACTCTCTCCAAGAAACCATCGGGGAACTCTTGCTTCTCATCCCCTGATATCAAATCAGGCCTCACAACCCATAGAAACGGTCTGTTTGTTTCTTCAATCCCTGTCGCCAGTTGTTGAAACTGAGCGTTGCTAAGTACTGTGGTGCTGCCAAACGCGACGTAAATAACCGAGTTAGTGTGTTGTTGGTCGAGCCATTCCAAGCACTCAGAGTCCTGTTCCAAGAAATGTCCTCCGGAATTGGACAGAAGGGGCCCGATGGGGACGAATTGAGATGGAAGATGGGTGTATGCACCCTCCTCCAAATCAAAGGTGGAGGTGTACAGCACCCAATCTGCAGATTTTAGAAGGGCTATGTCATGTGACATGATTTTGAAAATGATCTTCTGAATGCTTTCGCTGTCGCTATGACAGATGAAATGTGATGGCATCATGCTTGGCATTCCTTATGCAAATTTAACCACCTTGTCTGCTTCTAATGTCATTCCTGCTCACACAAAATTAATTTGCATATATAAGATCCCCTCTTTCTTTCTTTTTTTTTGGAAAAGAAAGTGCAATTGAAGTACAGTATAATGCTTACTCGTCTCCAAATTGAGAGCAATACCATTTTCTTTTTTCTTTTTTTAATGTAGGATTTATTGCATTTTCAGTTTTATAGGAATTTTGCCTTACAAAATTGGACATTTTTCCACCAATACTTGTCTAGTAGGAATATTGGTAATGTATCAACTAAAGGATTATGTCAAATTAATACTTAATAGTTGCGACCAAAATTGCAAAAAGGAAAATAACCATTTTCAAGCCATGTACTAAAAGTGTGTTCGTAAAATTCATCTGGACTCCGTATTGCAATTTACCATATGAATATACATTATTATAAAAATATTTCCCTTAATTTATCAATGTCCAGTCTTCAATCACGTGGGTGTCACGTGCTATTTTAACACGATTTCCGATAATTCCGGCTATATAGCTTACAATATTTACATATCATAAAAATATTATATACATAAAATAAATAATGTCCTTTTTACTACTTCAAATTGCAGTCCAACTTTTTTCCCCCCTTTCCTTTCTCAAGATAAGGAGGAGATTAAGCCAACTGAATTTTCTTCTTTTTCAAATGAAATATATTTTTTAGAGGTCATGTAAGAAAAGAGAAAACCTACTTGACCAAAAGGAATGAGATCATCTATTTCATATCATAATTAGTGTTTCACTTTGTGTTATATAGTATAGATAAATGACACGTGGAATAATAAAAAGTATCCAACGAACCATCATATCCTGGGTTCATGTGTTAAAAATCCAGAAGGGTGAAACACCAATGGAATACGAAAAATTAAACAGTGGAATCGAAGCGTGACGGGCCAAAAACACTCAACTTTAGACTGCACATGCATAAATATAAATCATATAAATTTTGAGATGCAAATCATACCTTCATTGTCAACAATTCCATCTTGAATGAGATTCGGAATGTTGAAAATCAATGGAAACATAGCCGCCGGAATAACGGAAAAGAGCGCCGATTGTATCCCCAATCTCTTTGCAACTTGCTGAATCTCACAAAGGTGATTGTCACCAATCACACACGTCACTTTCTCTTCCTCTTCCCGATTAATCTTTTCGACCAACTCCTCGATTTTTTTAGGCACCACTTGCCACATCGTCTCTATGAACTTCTCTGGGACTACGCGCTCCTCCGGTTCCAGCCCGTCTGGAACCGAAAGGAAGCGAATTGGGCCCCCCGACGATGACTTGGCCACGATTTCATGCACAAATTCGACGTTCACGAATGTGATTTTGATACCAGGTGTGGCTAACATGTTTGGAACTTCAAATAGAGGGAATACATGGCCTTGTGCCGGATAGGGCACCATCATTACATGAGCTTTTCCCATGGCTAAAAATTAGGTATGATCAATGTGTGTTTGAGTTTTGTTGATTTGCAGTTTGAGAGGCTGAGTTTGTGTTTATATATGTGTGTCTAAGGTTGTGGTTGTTGAAGGACATATCAAGTGTAAGTGTGTGTGTAACATTTGTTAGTTAGGTTTAGAATAAAATATTGTGTATACACATACACATGCCTAAAATATATGTATGTGAGTATTTTATAAACAAATTCATTAAAAAAAGACGGAAACTGATTAATTGCAGGAATCTTTTTCGAGATATGCATCATGTTGACTGTTTGCATTGGAGACTACACTTTTGCATTTCTAATTGCCCTGTCTCATTGATTATTTTCATGAATTTATGAGCTTCACTTCGGGTATAATACCATGAAAGGATTTTTGGAATGATTTGGCATTGTGCACTAATTTCGAAATTAAGGAATGATTTTTTTTTTAATGACACGATGTTCGGTCCAACGATCGACTGATGCGGTAAATCAATCTCACCATTCATTAACCGGGACCTCAACTTAAGTCAGTCAATTCTTTATTTTCTTATAACGAACTCTGTACGAATTGATTCATTTCAGAAATTAATGGCACTTTGAGGCTTTGTTTTAAAATTCGGGTCGGACCGGAGAACCGCTGTTGGGCGGCTCAATAGGGTGTCTAGAACCGCTATTGAACCGCCCAGGCAAAAACCGGGTGAAAACCGGTGAAAACCGGGAACCGGTGAACCGCCGGTTTTCACCAAAAAAAAAAAGCAGGGCTTTTTGTAAAATTCCACCGCCGCCTGCTCTCGCCGAAGACCGCGACGCCGCGTTCACCACCTGCTCTCGCCAAATTCCAACTAAAAATTTTTAAAAATTTTTTGAGTTCCACCCACTCACGGTCACACCAGTAATCAAAAATTGAGAAGAGAGACAAAAAATTCGAAACCCTAATTTCTAACCCACCGCACCTGCGCCGTGCACACTGCAGACGCCGTCGCGCTCCCGTTGTGCGCGCTGCGATGCCGACGCTATCCAGGTAATTTCATTTCAATGGTGGAAAATTGAAAATAACAAGAAGAGGAAGAAGAAAGAGCGTGTGGAAAGCAATAATTAAGTACAAGATGAATGAGTTGGAGCGTGTTTTGGAGCAATAATTTCGATTCAGCAGTTTTGATTTTTGAAAGGGGATTTGGAGCGTTTGACTGAACTAGTTGTTGAAAGGGAATATGAGGGTTTGAATGAGTAAATCCCCTAAATTGTGGTAATTAGTTGTTGAAAGGGAATAGGAGAGTTTGAATGAATAAATCCCCTAAATTATGGTAGCGTACTCGGTACGCACTCCTCACTATTAAGTATTTAATATTAATTATTTTATTAAAATTCTAATATTATTTAAAAAAAAAACACCCAATCTCTATGAGGCGATTAGACGGCCTAGGCGTTAGGCGGCCAGTATAATATTTATTATAACGTCACACCGGCTCAATCCGATCCAACCGATCCGACCCCGGTTCAATTTTTTTTGGGGGTTGTCCGGCTCAACTTCCGGTTCCAGTTTTTAAAACATAACTTTGAGGTTTTCGAATCTGAAAATTAAAGAGGAGCATACTTTTAACTTTTAAAACTCAAGAAATTTAGAAATGATCTCTCTTTAAAGATGCCGCTACGTCGGTGGACTGTATTATTGATGGAATCAAATTTAACTCTTTGAAAAGGATCGGACTATCCTCTCGTTGTTTCTTATTCTCTTCATGATTAATAATTTATTTTTATTTTTTTGAAACAATTTCATGATTAATATATGGGAGACGCATCCTTTGGATTTGTTTTCCCAGGAAGCTTTAGTCGGTTCTGCTTATAACTATTCTTTATTTTTGTTGCAACTCCTTAGATTATTTGGTACCCTTTATGCTTGTACAGAGACGGGGGCATAAATTTTTCCCGGGTCCAATTATGGTAAGAATAAATTAAATTTATAACAATATAAAATATATGCATAAAAATATTTTGTATAGGAAATTCAATTGATAATATTATAAAAATGATCATTGTATATGCATTGAACTGATAAACAATTAAAAAGTTACAATATAAATTTACAGTGATTTGAAGATTGACCAAAAAGTTTGGACAAATATAAAAAATTATTGGGAAAAAATGCATAAAATTCCAAAAAATGAATTCACAAGGTTGAACCATAGACTTCATGGTTAGAAAAAAAAAAGGCTGCACTACCTGGCAGACACATATAATAGCCATAGTATCAATTCGTAAATATATTATATAAAAAAATTGAAAATTTCAAGGGGCCCCCCAACCAAACGACCCTTAATTAAGATAGTCGAAATGCAAGGGACAAATAAACGGTAAATTGGAAATTTTTTATTAATTGATTTTTTCCTTCGAGATTATTCATTATTTTAGTAATAATTAGTTACTTAATCTTCGTAAATTCATACAATTATTTAATCAACACTTTTACTAATTAATTCTATTTTTCCTGTGGATCAACACTTTTACTAATTATTACTACTATGAGTTAGTAGTATAGTTGAGGGTATTTATTTTTATCGCCACTTGACGATGCGGTCAATAATATACTTTTTTTTTTGTGAAGACGTGTGAACATCCCAATATTGTTGATTTGTTCTTATTAATGAATAAAGTAATTGTAGAAAAATTATATTCTCAAAAATATGATGTGAAATAAAGTATTCTAAATGTAAATATAAAGTTTTTATTTCTTGTATTCTTATTATTGATCTATTAGGCATACTGCTAATCATGTGAAATTAATTTAATACATTAATGAATAATATTTGCAAAAAATACTTGATCAAAACAAATATAAAATACAAAACAAAAAAAATATTGAGAAATGAGAGACTCAAAATGGTTGAAAGTGTAGATAAAATGATAGGTTTAATGTTTCTCCTATCCAACAACATAGGAAGACCAAAATACGATATATTTCAAAAAGGAAAGGGAAAAAAAGGCTTATTCATAAATAGTTTGTGAGAAAATTAAATTAAAAGGGTAATGCTGATGAATGCGTGTTTTTTTTTTTTTTACTCTTAATGGGGCTTATCTCCATTAATTCTTAAAAGTTTCATCAAGGTAAAACAGTCAATACATCATTTAAAATAACGGAATTAGCCTTACCACCTCAGGCTAAATTTGGCCAAATAGCGACATCCTTGTAAAAAAAAAATGCCCAAGAATGTGAGGGTAGCCAGGTAAAAATGGGTGGCTGAATTTCTGATTGAAACAATGAAACCGACAAGTCCGTGCAAAATGAGGCTAGGTAGTAATATTACTATTAACCACATGTACAGACAATATTGGATTCCAAAATGACACCAGCTGTTCAAGATTTTTTATTCATCAAATCGAGGTTTTAACTCATATTGTATAAAAAATTACTGTAATTAATTAGCTAGGTGGTTGAGGCGAGATTATGCGATCAATTACTGTCTTTTTTTTTTTGAGGAGCTCAAAACAAGATTACAGGATGTGTGGATCTTGAGCAAGAGACATAATGTGTCTTGAAATATCATCGTCCAACCAAGCTTGAGGGAGAGGAGATTTAGTAGCCAGCTTTGCTAAATTGTGTGCCGCTGAGTTATGAGACCGTGGGCAAAACCAAACAACTTTCAATGAGGTGTTCTTGATTAGGGCTCGTGCCCTCTCAATCAGATTTTCTTCATAGCCTTTGTAAGTAGAGTCAGTTGTAATCGCTTTTACTGCATCAATGGAGTCCGAAAAAATCATGATGGGTCCCCTTATTCTGTTCAACGAGAAGGACACACCATCTATGATAGCCATTAATTCAGCTGCCATAACCGACCCCGGAGGGTTGATCTTATGGAAACCTGCGGCCCAAGGTAGTTCGCCCGGTTCATAGATACAGAAACCTATAGCATACTCCGTAGTTGAATCATTATACGTTGCATCAACTTTTAGCACGAAACACTCGGCTTTGTTCTCAACCTGGGGCGAGGCATGTGTGTATGTATCAAAGATTTCACCTTGGTTTATTTTGTTTCTTTCGGCCCGGTATTGATCAAGGAAAGCTTCCGTCCATGAGGCTCGAATTAAGTTTCCTCCCTTTGTGGTTTGATCATTCCTTTTATGGGAGATGTCACACCTTTCTTTCCAAATTCCCCATAACTTGGTTGCCACTCTTTCGATGTCATCCTCGTTCAAGGATTGAATGAGGTATGTTGTTAGGCTTTCACTGGATATTCCCTTCATTTTTTAATCAAAGGCCACCACTCGGTGTCTCTCCAAGCTGCCTTAGCCACCTGACAATAGAAAAGGGCATGATTAGTATATGACCAATGGAAACCACAAAGAACGCACCAGGAAGGGCAAGGAATATGGTGTGAAGCCAAGTTTGCTTCTGAGGCTATTGCATCGTGAGCAGCCTTCCATAAGAAGATTTTAACTTTTGGCGGGATATAGAGTTTCCAGATTTTGGCCCAAAAGGTTGGAACGGTGCTAATAGCGCAGCTTTCTTTTCCTTCAGCATTTAGTTTAATTGTATGTGCATTCCAATAAGCTGATTTGACTGTGAATAGGCCTTTCTTGGAGAAGCGCCAGAAGCGCGTGTCATGGCTTCCATATTGGTCGATCAGAACTTTTTTTATGGCTTCGGCCTCGTAGCTGGGAAACAGCCTGTCGATCTTTGTCAGATCCCAACGGTTAGTGTCGGACAGGATTTCCTTGACTTTAACGTTGTTTTCATAGGTAGTTAAAGAGGAAATCTTCCCCATGTGGAGGCTTGGGATCCACCTGTCTTTCCTTATATGGACCTCATTACCATTAGCAATCTTCCAGATAAGACCTTCTGATAAAGTCGATTTACTCCACATAATGGACCGCCAAATGTACGAAGGATTTGAGCCTAGAGTCGCTTCCATGATATCGGTATGTTTGAAGTATCTGGCTTTGAAGACTTTGGCCACCAAAGAATTTGGGTTTGTGATAATTCTCCAAATCTGCTTAGCGAGGAGGGCTTTATCAAAGTTGATAAGCTGACCTGAAGCTTTCTCGTAAGATTTGAGGCATTTTTTGATGGTGTGAACGCTTTCCTTGTTGGTTTTGAAAAACATAAGGCTATCATCAGCAAAGAAAATATGGGTGATCATCGGACTTCCTCTTGCCACCCTAATCCCTGCAATTTTCCCTTCGGCCGCTTGGTTGTTGATAATGGCTGAAAGACCTTGGGACACCAGGACGAAAAGGAAATGAGAGAGCGTATCTCCTTGCCTTAGTCCCCGTGTAGGTACCACCCTTCCTCGGATATTGTTGTTGATTTTGAATGAGTAGGTTGGGGTGGAGACGCATTCCATGATCAATCTGACCCACCTAGTATCGAAGCCCATTTTTATCATAATCTTTTGGAGATAGTTCCACTCAACTCGGTCATAAGCTTTACTCATGTCGAGCTTTAGAGAAGCATAACCCTGTTTACTTTTGTTGTTTCTCAGCCAGTGCATACATTCGAAACCCAGCAGGATATTATCTGAAATGAGTCGTCCTGGGATGAAGGCACTTTGATTGGGGTCAATAATTTGGCTCAGAGTACCCCTAAAATGATTGGTGATTGCTCTCGCCACCATCTTGTATGTAACATTGCATAGACTAATGGGACAATAATCCTTCAGAGTTTTGGGGTCTTTGGATTTCGGTATCAGAGTGATAGTGGTGGGATTTTGATTCTTGAGACCATCTGCCCCATTGAGGATTCACAATGTTTTTTCCGTAATGTCTTCCCCGAGATCGTCCCATGCATTTTGAAAAAAGGGGTTGTGAAGCCATCAGGTCCTGGAGCTTTAGAGGGGTTAAGGTCGAAGAGAGCTTTACGAACTTCCTCCCTGGTGAAGGGCTTAGTCAAGTGATAGTTCATGTTATCTGTAACAGAAGGAGTAATACAGTTAGTAATGCGCTCAATTTCCTCTAAAGAAGAATTTTGAGAGCTGAAAAGAGAGGAGTAATAATTAACAATCGCATTATCAATATCCTTCTGATCCGTTAGAAGCAAACCATCGTTGTTTGTAAGGGATAAAATTTGGTTTTGTTTTCTGCGTTCCGAAGCCGTCTTGTGGAAGAAGGTTGTATTTATGTCCCCCTGCATTAAGCCAGTTAACCCTTGACCGCTACTTCCAATGGTTCTCCTCTTGGTTTGGTAATTTCTCGAGCTTGCCTTCCAAAGACCGGGTTAACGAGGGATCAAAGGAACTGGTCTCATCATTAAGAGACTTGTTTAGAAGATTGCGGGTGTGTTTAATGCGTTTGCCAATATTTCCCACTTTGTTGGAAGACCACGTTCTCAAATCCTTGGCTATTATCTGGAGCCGGTAATCCATGTCAGAATGGTGCTTCGTCTCTTTCCAAGCTTTTGATAGAACCTCTTTGTAGTCTTCTTCCAGAAGCCATTTATGCTCAAATGTAAAACCCGGGAATCTTTTTGGGGTTGAGAGACCTGCATTGATGCCCAGTTTGAGTAGGATTGGACGATGATCTGAGCCGTAGTAGTCCATATTGTAGGAAGACGCCTCTGGGAAATTAGAGAGCCAGTTGGAGTTTTCTACAAATCGGTCTAGCCGGACTAAGACTTGTTGGTTCCCAGCCCTCATATTGTTCCAAGTAAAATTAGGTCCCGAAGCATCCACCTCATGCATGTCAATATTTTGAAGTCCCTTGTGAAAATCATACATATTTTTAAAAGGTCTTGGGTGACCGCCTTGTTTTTCTTTCTCATACAAGATTTCGTTGAAATTGCCACCTATGAGCCAATCATCACAAGAGCTGGTATGTGTCTTAGCAATTTTGAATAAAAGCTCCCAAGATAAGTATCTAAGATTTTGATTAGGATTACCATAAAAATCGATAAAAAACCAATGTCTATCATTTCGAGTAATTAAACAATCAATATGACCGGACGAATAGGACAAAACAGAAACATCTAACATTTCATTCCACATGAAAAATAGACCACAACTTTTTCCCACAGGATTCACACAAAAGCAATTCTTATACTTAAAGAAGGAGCGCCATTTTGCAACAACAGAACCGGCCACTTTGGCCTCAGAAATGAAGATAATTTCGGGGGATTGGTCAGTAATAAGACGTTGCAAGTTTTTGAACGCCCGTTGTCCCCCGAGGCCACGGGCATTCCAGCATAGCAAACTCATGGGGCTCGGCGGGAGAAGAAACTCACCGCCTTAACGGGAGGAAGGAGACCCACTGACGTGGGAAGAGACGATCACCGCCCGACGCCGCAACCGTGCCCACAGCGAAGGCTGGAAGCAGAAGCACTGGTTGGTCGGCGCTGGAGAGGCCGACGATGGAGGCGGCGGAGTCTCAGCACTCAGCGTGCTCCGTACGCGGAATTGTAGAGAGAGAGTAAAAAATAGGAGAAAAGGGATGGATGAATTTTATTTTCTTTCGTAAATGGAGTTGCGCCGGAAGAAAAACCGGCGGAAAGATCGGTCAAAAACCGAAAGGACTGGCCAGAAAGGCTCACCGACCAGCACAGCGTTGCTTTCCGGGAGAAGAAACTCACCGCCTTAACGGGAGGAAGGAAACCCACTGACGTGGGAAGAGACGAGCACCGCCCGCCACCACAACCGTGCCCACAGCGAAGGCTGGAGGCAGTAGCGCTGGTTGGGCGGCGCTGGAGAGGCCGACGAAGGAGGCGGCGGAGTCTCAGCACTCAGCGTGCTCCGTACACGGACTTGTAGAGAAAAACAAGTATGAGAAAATAAAACTTAGGAAATCTGATAGGGAGTGCGTAATTAATGGGTAGAGAGGAATTAATGGAAGTAAACAACCAGCAATTAACCCAAGGAGGAGTGAAGAATTCCAACTGGAAGAAAGAGCAGATGCGTGAGCGTTTCTAGAGGGGAATTCCTAGAGAGAGGAATTCCTCGATCAATTCCTGTCAAAAAAAAAGATTATGCAATCAATTATTAGTACCAGTATAAATTTGAATAGCTTTTCAAGGGATTAATTATTTAATTCATTCATCACGTTTTCTTGGGTGCATAACGGCATAACCATACATTTTATTAGTCTGGATCAGATTCCTATAATATAGAAGCGAGAATCAACAAACATATTAAACGGGTTTAAATGACGAAGCTCTAAATAGATTCAAGCTCATAACATATTTTATCATTGATTTAGTCACAATATTTTTGACAATGTACAACTTAGGTTACAAGTTCGTCAAAATATGTAAAATGCATATCTTTGCCTCCCATGAAACACGCGTGCCGATTGAATTTGAAACTTTCCAGCCTCAATCGTGAATTTGGGATTTTTCGGCTTCGATCGTGAATAAGTTTGCATAAAACTTTTGCTTAATATAATATCCATTTCATTCTCTAGGTTGAATTTTCATATTCAAAAGTTATGTTTTAAACACTGTTTTCAAAACCGGGTTGAACCGGTCGGTTCAACCGGTTGAACCGGGAACTGGCCGGTAACCCGGTTAAAAAACACTATATAACCGGATTTCAGGTTGAACCGGGTTGAACTGGTCAAAACCCGGTTCAATCGGAAATAACCGGTTTTTTTCTTTTTTTTTAAAATTAATTATTAATTTATATTAAATATTTAAAATTTTAAATTTATATTCCTATCACATTTTTCTCCAACACTTTCGATGTGGGATAAATGTATGAGGTGGGACAAAATTTATAAAATATGATATGAAAAGTTATAAAATATATATTTAAATTTTTGTAGGTGTATACTTATTTTGTTTTTTTAACTAAACATAGAAAAAAGTTGAGCCATTTGACGGTTGACCCGATTGACGAAATGGTCTGCATTGGTTCGATCACCAATTCGATTATGAAAACATTGGTTTTAAATATACATAATTTGCAATTACTCGGAATCATAATTATATCAGTGCTTGGGATAAGTACAATGAATTGGATACACTCGTGCAAAAGTATCTGAACTCAATCCTTATTCAAAATCTGAAACATTGTCATTTAAGATCTGAAAAATAGTATTCCTTCCGTCTCAACATTACTGCAATACTTATCTTATTGGGACGTCTCAATATTACTGCAACACTCCTAAAAGGAAATAAATATAATATTAATACACTCACAACACCCTTATTTTATTCCACTCAAACTCACTTTATCCCATTTTCCTTGGTTTGCAGTCCAATTTATATATTGCAATAATCCTGGGACGGATGGAGTAAAATAATTAGGAAAAATTACTCATAAAGACACTTTTTCAAGTGTTCTTACTCTAAGGTGCAATTCATTTTTGCTTTTACTTTAAAGTCCAAAATTTTCCAATGTTGCCCTCACCCACACACAATAATTACACTACCCCAACCCTAACAAATTAAATTCAGCCTCCTCCCTTTTTCTTCCATTATCTTCGGCCCTCAATTTCTCCAACCCTAACAAAACAAATTCTCTAACTCTTCATCCATCAAACCCCAACAAAATTTTCCACGTCCTTCACACTCCCAATCAGGCGGAAATCCCCCCATCAAGCCGAAATCCTCCTACACGGGATATTATGGAAGATATGTATTCTTGAAATACAAGAATATCTCATAAATTTAAGAAGATTCCAATCTTGGAAATCTTGGTCCTTATTTTCTCGAAAATAACCATAACAAGAGGAGGTGGGATTTTTTGTGGAATATTTTAAATATGGAGAAAATAATATATGAGATATATTCAAGATTTCTTGGAGAATAAGAAAAAGATTTTCCCATCTTATTCACACACAAAATTTTGACCACCACCCTCTCTATAAATAGGGGATGAGTGTTTCATCCCCAAGAAAATTTCATGTGTTGGAAAAGTTAGAAATCCACAAAGGTGGTGCAACATAATTTTATTTTTCCTTTTGTTAATTGTTCGCGAGCATCCTTCCACCGGATTGTTGAACAAGGACGAGGGAATACTTGAGAAGGCTCTTTGGGTTTGTTCGTGTGAACGGGATATTCATCTTCTCAACGGTTGTCACTCCGAGAGGTTAGTTCACGTAAACTCCTAGCAATTCCGCATGCGTATGATTTATAAGACGAATTTGTATGCATGATTTGTTGTTGAATTATTATTTGAATTAATATAGGATTAATTCATGCTAGTAATAATTGTTAGAATTAAATTTGTATTTAAATATTCACCCCGAATAGATCCGGACAATTAATTCTCCAACAGTGTAAGGCTCAGATTGACTTGTCTTGACCGAGAGATTACACTTGTGCATAATGATGCGCTGAATAGGACCTACAGCGAGGATAAATTTTTCAGTACTGAAAGTAGAAGAATTAAACCTCAATGGTTGGTTATTTCTTAATCTATGTCCCTTAAATAGGAATTATTACTTTGATTAATGTTGGGTAGAGAATCAATGTGATTCAATACTTTGTATTTTGGGCAATATTATTAGTTACATGACGATTGCTAAGATTTAATACAGAGAATCGTGTGCAAGTATGTCTTGTTTGATTTGTCCCCTTGATAGGCTCAGAAGTTTTATCATATCAAATCTTGCAAGTGGAATTTGTTTCCAGTATGGATAATAATGTTGAGTTGTCCTTACTCCAAGGAAAAAAATATTAATTAATATAAAAATTTTCAGTGGCTTAAATTAATTAATGAACTGGCCGCTCCTGAATAATATTGTGGCTCAATATTGATAATTCAGAGTCCATTGGAAGGTCCAATCTTAATTTGTTGGGTTGTGGAGCCTGAGTCGGAGAAGGGATCCAGCAAGGGCGAGGCGCTCGACCATAGTGTTAGGTCGAGCACTTCTGCTCGACCAAAGGAGGTCGAGCGCGACGGGAGACCAGAGCATTGGAGGCGCTCGAGTTGGCGATCTGATCGAGCGGAACCGCTCGACCAAGGCCCATGGTAGAGCGGGTTCCGCAGTTGTGCGCGTGAATTAGGGCTTTGGCCCATGTCTCATTTAAATACCTTGACTCATTGTATTTGCCTCTTTGTACTAAAAACACGCGAAAATAGTGAATCTCCTGGTTTGGTAGTGCCCCCAAACGTAGTCATTTCTGATGAACTGGGTAACCAAATTGTTTGTCTCTAAATTCCTAGTTCTATTATTTTTTCCATAATTGCTTGTTTAATTCCTAACAACTGGTATCAAGAGCATCGGGTTAAAGGGATCTGTGGAGAGCAATTATGATGGGTGAAGGGAAATCGTCTGTTGAGAAGTTTGATGGAACGGATTTTGGATTCTGAAAATTGCAGATCGAAGATTACCTGTACGGTAAAGATCTGTATCAACCGTTTGGTGAAAAATCTGAAGAGATGAAGGACGACGAGTGGAAGTTGCTGGATAGGAAGGCGATGAGTGTGGTTCGTCTGTCGTTATCCAGGAACGTCGCCCTACATACGGTGAAAGCAAAAACCACAAAGGAGATGCTGGAGATATTGACTGAGATGTATGAAAAACCGTCTGCAGCGAACAAGGTTCATCTGATGCGGAGGTTATTCAACCTGAGGATGGTGGAGGATCTTGTGGTAGTTAACCCGGCTCAACGAGTTCAATATGATCATAGCCCAATTGAGCTCGGTTGAGATTGATTTTGATGATGAGGTTCAAGCCCTATTTTTTGTTGTCTTATTTACCGAAAAAAGTTGGAGTGGGGACGGTTACGGTGTTAGTGCTTCAAACATGTAAAGTGAAACTGAAATTTGATGAGGTTAGGGATCTGGTCATGAGCGAAGAAATTCGCAGGAAAGAGTTGGGTGTGGCCACAGGATCTGCTTTGAGTGCGGGAAGCAGAGGCAAATCTGAATCCAAGGGGAAGCCAAATCGGGGTAGATCGAAGTCAAGGGGCAAAGATAAGCCCAAGAAGGATAAGAGTAAAGTTGAGTGTTATAAATGTCATGAACTTGGTCATTACAAAAGTGAGTGCAAGGCACAAGGAATGAACCAAATAAGAATGACAACTCGATAACGTTGCAATTGATGAGGACTCAGTGCATTGATTACGAGTGTAAGCGATCCATTGGAGTCGTGGGTGTTAGATTACGGAGCATTGTTTCATTAAATGCGCAAAGAATCTTTGACGTAATGGAAAAGTACACTTCCGGGAACTTTGGGAAGGTTTATCTAGGCGATGATGAGGCTCGGAAATCAAAGGAAGGGAATGTTTGGATTAAGATACCAAATGGGATTGTGTTACAATTGAAAGATGTGAGACATATTCTGGTTTGAAGAGGAATTTGATTTCGGTTGGGCAACTTGATGACGAGGGCTACAAGGTGACCTTTGGGTGTAACTTCGTGGAAGATATCCAAAGGTGTCATGGTAGTGGCTTGTGGAAATAAAGAGGGGACGTTGTATATGACAGGCAACACCCGGGATAACATTGCTCTTGCAAGTGAAAAATGGAATGCAAATTTGTGGCATTGTCGTCTAGGCCACATGAGTGAAAAGGGGATGAAAGTTATGTGCTCGAAGGGTAAACTGCCAGACCTCAAGGCGATTGACATTGGTTTGTGTGAGGATCGTGTGTATTGGAAAAGCGAAAAGGGTGAGTTTTTGAAGGGGGCGGTGGCTTTGAAGAAGCGAAGGTTCGGAGTTAGTTCACAGTGATTTGTGGGGTCCAGCACAAGTGACATCCCTTGGTGGAGCATCATATTACATGACTTTCATTGACGACTCTACGAGGAAGGTATGGGTTTATTTCTTGAAAAATAAGTCTGATGCCTTTAATGCTTTCAGGAAATGGAAGGCTCTTGTAGAAACTGAAACGGGTCTCAAGGTGAAGTGTTTGAGATCCGATAATGGTGGAGAGTACGAGCACCGTGAGTTCAAAGGATTCTGTGAGACGAATGGAATCCGAATGGAGAAAACCATGAGAGGAACCCCACAACAGAATGGCGTGGCAGAACGTATGAATAGGACCATATGTGAACGTGCTAGGAGCATGAGATTGAAGTGTGGGCTGCCAAAGATGCTTTGGGCGGGAGGCGATTAACCGCAAGACTTACTTGATAAACAGAGGACCCTCAACTCCTTTGGAAAATGGCATACCGGAGGAGGCCTGGTCGGGAAATGAGGTAAATATGTCCTTTCTTCGAGTATTTGGGTGTGTTGCATATGTTCATGTTGATTCTATGAGTAGAAGTAAGTTGGATGCAAAATCAGTTAAGTGTACGTTTGTTGGATATGGCGGTGATGAATTTGGCTATCGATTTTGGGATGAGGAAAATCGAAAGGTGATTCGTAGTCGAGATGTCATATTTAATGAACAGATGATGTACAAAGACAGGTTGGGGGTATCCAAAGAAGGTGGTTCTGAGTCTCAGGTTGTGGAGTTAGACATTTCGAACTCGGGTAGGAGCAAAGAGGTTCTAGATGATCAGGTGATTGTTGAGTAAGAACCAAGTACACCACCACCAACAATTCTGCTGCGGAGATCCACGAGAGATCGGAGATCTCCTGATAGGTATTCACCCTCCCTTCATTATTTATTGTTAACTGATGGTGGTGAACCTGAATGTTATGCAGAGGCAACACGTAGTAAATAGGTGGACAAGTGGAAACTTGCAATGGATGATGAGATGAATTCATTGATGAACAACGGAACTTGGGAGCTAGTTGAGCTTCCTAAGGGCAAGAAAGCACTGCATAACAAGTGGGTTTACAGAATAAAAGAGGAGGCTGATGGAAGCAAACGCTACAAGGAAAGATTGGTTGTGAAGGGGTTTCAGCAGAAACATGGTATTGACTATACTGATGTTTTTACTCCAGTGGTGAAGCTAACTACCATTCGATTGGTTCTGAGTATGGTGGCTGCAGAAAATTTGGTGTTAGAACAGATGGACGTGAAAACCGCCTTTCTTCATGGTGATTTAGATGAGGACATCTACATGAAGCAACCGGAGGGATACTTGTCTAAGGGGAGTAGTGAGCTAGTTTGCAAGTGGAAGAAGAGCTTGTATGGTCTAAAACAAGCTCCATTACAGTGGTACAAAAAGTTTGATGGGTTCATGCACGAGATTGAGATCAATAGGTGTGAGGCTGACCATTGTTGTTACTTCAAGAGGTATGATGATGGTTATATCATTTTGCTATTATATGTTGATGACATGTTGATAGCAGGCTCTAGTGCTCTGGAGGTGAGCAAGTTGAAGGAAAAATTGTCTTAAAAGTTTGCTATGAAGGACCTTGGAGAGGCCAAGCAAATCTTGGGTATGCGAATCGATCGTGACAAGGTGGCAGGAAAGTTGTATCTTTCACAGGCTGAATACATAAAGAAAGTCTTGGAGAGATTTAGTATGGAAGATGCAAAGCCAGTTCGGGTCCCGTTGGGAAGTCAGTTCAAGCTATCCAACAAGGACTCACCTAGTAGCGAAGAGGAGCGGACCTACATGCAAAACACTCTGTATGCTTCAGCAATTGGAAGTTTGATGTATGTTATGGTGTGTACAAGACCAGATATTGCACAAGCGGTGGGAGTTGTTAGCCGGTTTATGGGCAATCCGGGTAAACAGCATTGGGAGGCAGTGAAGTGGATCCTTAGATACTTGAGAGGTACTACTGAACAAGTTTTGTGCTTTGAGGGCAAAAGCGTTGGGTTGGCAGGATATGTTGATGCAGACTTGGCATCAAATGATCTCGACAAAAGGAGGAGTACTACAGGGTATGTGTTTACTTTTGGTGGTACAGCAATATCTTGGGCTTCTAAGTTGCAAAAGATCGTAGCTCAGTCCACTGCAGAAGCAGAGTACGTTGCAGTCACTAAGGCTAGTAAAGAAATGGTTTGGTTGCAGAATTTGTCGTGTGAGTTGGGGAAGGAGCAAAGGGATAGTATTCTGTATAGTGACAGTCAGAGTGATATTCACTTGGCGAAGATCGGCCTTTCACTCGAGGACAAAGCACATTGAGTTGAGGTATCATTACATTTGTTACCTCATCGAGAACAAGATCTTACAGCTGATGAAGATCCGGGGAAGTGAGAATCCTGCTGACATGTTGACTAAGGTTGTGACCTTAGAGAAGTTGAAGTTATGCATGACTTCAACTGGCCTTGGAAACTGAGCATAAGGCCCGGCACTACTACCAGTGAGAGAAACCGTTGGAACGGGGGAGACAAGTTACAGTTGGAGTTAGTCTCCAGGTGGGAGATTGTTGGGTTGTGGAGCCTGAGTCGGAGAAGGGATCCAACAAGGGCGAGGCGCTCGACCATGGTGTTAGGTCGAGCACTTCTGCTCGACCAAAGGAGGTTGAGCGCGACAGGAGACCAGAGCATTGGAGGTGCTCGAGCTGGCGATCTGATCGAGCGGAACCGCTCGACCAAGGCCCGTGGTCGAGCGGGTTCCGCAGCTGTGCGCGTGAATTAGGGTTTTGGCCCATGTCTCATTTAAATACCTTGATTCATTGTATTTGCCTCTTTGTACTAAAAACACACGAAAATAGTGAATCTCCTGGCTTGGTAGTGCCCCCAGACGTAGTCATTCCTGACGAACTGGGTAACCAAATTGTTTGTCTCTAAATTCCTAGTTCTATTATTTTCTCCATAATTGCTTGTTTAATTCCTAACATAATTCTCCTAAAGGTCCTTCAAGTAGCCCAATATAAAGTCCAATAATTGAAAAGGTAATTAAAATAAAATAAAATATTATTGCCTAATTTCTCTTAAATTTTCGAAAACATGTAGGAAGAGAGAGAAAATGTTTTCTTGATTTTCTTGAAAAGATTTTATGGAAAAAGATAAGTATTCTTGGAATACAAGATTATCCCATAAATTCAAGAAATTTAAAATCTTGTTCTTTCCTTGTTTTTTTTCGAAAATATCATTAAAATAAGGAGGTGGAATTTTGTTGGGAATTATTTATGAAAAATAGAATATATGAGATATATTCAAGATTGTATCTTGAGAAGATACAATGAAATTTCCATAAGCCCAATAATGCTTAAATTTTCGTCCCCCTTGTGTCTTATAAATAGGGGATGATTTTTTTATCCCCAACACAGTTCCATGAGATGGAAAAATTAGAAATCCACAAAGGTGGTGCAACATATTTTTTCTTTTTCCCTTTTGTTAATTGTTTGTGGGAATCCTCCACCGGATTATCAAGCAAGGAAGTGGGAATACTGGAGAAGACTCTTTGGGTTTGTTCGTTGGAACGAGTACTCATCTTCTCAACGGTTGTCTCGACAAGAGGTATGTTCGCGTAAACTCCTAGAATTCTGCATGCTTAGGATTTACGTGAATTTATTATGTTCATGTTGTTGGTTGATTATTCTTTCACCACAAAATACATCTAATTTAAAGAGGGTCTTAAAGAGGGTTTTAACGAGGGAAATGGGTTTAGGGAGGGCTTTAACGAGGGGAAAAATCCCTCGTTAAAGTGCTTCTCGGTAACAATTTAACGAGGGGAAAAAAATCCCCAAGAAAGCGCAGGGTTTTGCCGAGGATCGACACATATCGATTTACCGAGGGGTGCAACCTCGCCAACTTTTCACACATCTGCCCTCGCCAAGGCCCACGTCAAATTTAACGATGGCCAGCTGGCCCTCGCCTTCTGATTCCACATCTTTACCGAGGGCGACGTGGCCCTCGCCTAATTGGCGAGCTGTTTGCCGAGGGATTATGCCCTCGCGAATTTAATTGAGGTTTTAAAAATGTCACGCCTGTGTTTCGAGCCTTGTTTGGAAGGGTCCAATGCACCATGAACCATGGGACACGCGAGCGATGGTATCAGAAGCTAAAGATATATGGGTTAAATTCGCCTACGTGATTCGAACACGTGACCTCCCGGTATATGGAGGCCTTGCGTGTACCGCCTAACCGTTTGGGCTAGACGAGTTATTCGTTAGGAATGTATTTTTAATTGTATAGGTATTATATATTGTGTTTTTACAAATTTTTTTCTTCTATCATTTATTTTAGTTATTTGTCATGCATATATATACTTTGATTTAATTAAAATATTTATAATAAAATTGTAAAATAAATAATTTATATTCTTATGCATCATTTATTATTATGAGTACATTTTTATATATACTTTTATTAATTATTTTTATAAAAATATTATTAATAAAATTTGAAATAATTAGTTTTATATTCTTTTTAACTATTTATTATTATGAATATACGTTTATATATGTATATATATTAATTATTTTTACTAAAATATTTTTATATAATCATTTTAATACACTTTTTCACAAAATGTAATCCTAATACGTTTGAATTAAACTATTTTTCATAAAAACAAAAAATTTAATAATCATCTTTATTTACTAACAAATGTACATATTGATCAGTATTTTTTTAAATATTTTTAATAAAATTGCAAAATTATTATTTTTGTATTATTTTTCACTATTTACTAACACGTGTACATATACACCTATAATAATCTTTTTTTTAATTAAATTTTAAAGCATTCTCACAAACTAATAATATAGATTAATCAATAATATTCATAAAAAATAAACATAAAACACACATGTGGTGTTCGAATATTCTAAAATAAAACACAACAAAATATGTAGCGTTCGAAAGCAAGATAAAACATAACAAAATATTCGGTCAAATGTTTAAATAACACACACACACAAAGTTTAATGCATCACATCATCATCATGATCATCATCATCATCTTCATTGTCATTTACTGTGGGAAATTGAATAGGAGGAAAAAAAGTGGGATCAAATGCACCGGCTGCTCTGATCAAGTCAGTGAGACCTTGAGTACTCCCGGAAGAGTCGATGGAATGACGTCAAACACGAGCGGTAGAACTAGTGGGACCTACAGGAGCATTAGGAGGAGCACGATACTGAGAAAATGGAGGACAAAAACACCAGGTTGAGCATAACCACCGATCGGCAAGGGGAGTAACCCTCACTGGGGAACCACCGATTCCCTGCAACCCCTTGGGGAGTAACACCGTCTGTGGTGCACGGTTCCCTGCCACATCTGTTGTGGAGCACCAGTCTGTGGAGCACCGGTTCCTTGCCACCGCGGCTGCTGTGGACCAACGGTTGCCTGCCACATGGAGAAAAATTGGCTCATCTGGTTCATTTGACTCTGCATTTGTGTCATCTGTCTAGCCATTTCTCTCTTTGTTGTCTTTCATGCTCGAGAGGCGCTCCTGTGCCAAAAAGCATTCTTGATCAAATTGGGAGTATCCACCGATAGAGGTGCCCCAGATGTTCGCTGGGCAGATTGAATCGTCCCAACTCCGGCGTTGCCCCAAACCCTGAATTTCCCATGGGAGTACGACACCTTCTGCGTATAGAATTTTTGGCTTTGTCTATTGCGCAGTACACATCTGCATCGCAGTACCTCGACCGATCAGTGCCTCCACGAACTGGCGACATACAAAATATTTTAAACAAAGTTACTTGAAGCACTTACAAAGTTATATATTGGATAAACAAAGTTACTTGAAACACTTACAATTACGGATTGCATCTCCTCATACGTGGCACCTTTTGAGTGAAAATGCTTCACGAGTTCCCATGCTGTTGGGAGGCGTCCATGTTGCAGCCACTGTATATTTTGTATAATTTTGTTAATTATATTGTACTGGAGCAGCAATTTTTGCTTCATATGCAAGATGGACAGGTAGATGTTCCATCGAATTAAAGAAGCTGGGTGGAAATATACGTTCCAACTTGCACAAGATCACTGCGATATCGTTGTCCAACCGAGTCATATTTTCTACAGTAATGGTCCTCGATGTTAACTCCTTGAAGAACAAACTGATCTCAGTGATGGCTTGCCAAACCTTAGACGGCAGAATCTCACGTAATCTCTGCATAAATACATGACAATCATGACTCTTCAACCCAAACATCTTCAATTTTGTCCAGTCTACGCACCGAGACAAGTTGGATACATAGTCATCGGGAAATTTCAACTCATCTACCCATTTGCAAACCATATCTTTGTGCTTCTTATCAAGGGAATAACTAACTTTGGGGTACTTTCCTGTGTGTGGACATTTCTGTAGCGAGGGTCGACGACAGTATTCATTAAGTTCATCCCTCGATTTAGTTGTATCCTTTGTTTTCCCTTCGACATTCATCACCGTGTAGAACAAATTATCAAACATATTTTTTTCGAGCGAGCTCCAATACGGCAAATCCCAGAAAATACTTTTCTTCTTCCAACCACATTGTAAACCTTTGTTGTGAGCATCAGCACCGAACTCTGTTACTTTCTTCAAGCCAATCCAATCAATTTGCTGGAGGATCTGAACCGTGGCAGACTGCAAAACTTACAGTTTTCAAGTTCGCCGTCTGCACCCCAATATAACATGCAATTCTGTGCACAACAATGAATCCTCTCCACTGGAAGACCCATCTCACTCATCAGTTGTTTGCTATCAGAAAATTTCTTGGGCACGAGGCTATTCGGACAAAGAACACGAATCGCATCAACCATTTGATTATAGCCCCTTTCAGACAGTCTGTTTTCAGTTTTAATGTTCAGCAATAGGGCATTGTATGACAACTGTGAGTGCGATTCGCAACCAGGCATTATATCCTGATTCGCTGCACGAAGCATGTTATAAAAATGTGCAGCATGCTCATTAGGAGGTTCCTCATTAGGGGCCTTATCATCCACATTTAAGTGGGGACCAGAGGTTAAATCCGTCATCATATCGTGGTACGAGCTAGATGAAAAAGTCTCGTCAACCGGCCCGTGTGAAGTCGAAGCAGATGGATGATCGTATCAATGACCCCACATTTCCTCACAGTGAAAAATCCAATTGCAATAATTGGGCATGAACTCATTTCTATACAAATGCGCTCTCACCTCATCAGGGTCATGATACGTATTAGTGTTCCGACATAGAAATTTATTGCAGGGACACCTAATCTTTCCCTGAATCATCCCATTACTAGTGGCATAATCTATAAACGATTCGAGACCATTATAGAATTCAGGAGATATATTGCCATTAATCGATCTAGGACTATACATCCAACGTAAATGGATGGAATAATCCATATCAATTATCTGTTTAAAATATTTACGAATTAATTAGTATTCAAAAGCCTAATTAATAATTAATATTTCCTAAAAATTTCGGCAGAGTTTCGTCTTATTTTATCGTATTCCCCAATTAATTAATCAAGATCTTACGTGCATCCATTTCCGACTTAATCAATTAAAATCAATCAAGTCGGAACGCACATGTTCTACAACAAGCAATAACCAACAAATATTCATCAACATCAATCCCTCCACTCCAACATCCAACATAATTAATATATTATAAATAATACTAAATAATTGAACAACTAATTAATACTATATATACACAAATAAGATAAATTAGACTAATACTAAACTAAGCTTAATAATACTAATATATATGTATTAGCTAAAAATTAAGCTAAAATATACACTACAAACAATATATACACTAAAATAATTAATATATACAAAATTAAGCTAAAATATACAACTATCAAACAAAATTAAATTAAATTAAATTAAAAATTAAGCAACTAATTCACATGGCATAATACTAAAATGATTAAATATTAATTAATACTAAACATTATTAAAACAACTACTTCTAAACAATTAAACAACTAATATTAAACAATAAACAACTAATACTTATAATATAATAAACAACAAATAAAAAAATAAAAAAAACTAACCTTGGTTGCTCTCGATTTTGCACGGTCTCGCCTGGAATGAGGGTGAACAGATTGAAAATGGGATGAATTCGGGGTGGGGGATGTATTTATAGGCAGACGAGGGCATTAAAGAGGGTGGTTGCCCTCGGTAAATGCACTTCCAAAGCGGCGTGTCGAGATGATTGGGGATTGGCGGCGGCAGAGCCCTCGTTGATTGTGCCGTTGAAAATGCCAAGGGCGGGCAGCTCTCGTTGACTGTGTCGAGCACTTTTCTGAGGGTATTTGCCCTCGTTAAATGTGACGAGGGCGGTACCCTCGTTAAAGCCCTCGTTCATCTTATCCCTCGTTAAATCCCTCGTTAAATACCGAGGGTTCTCTTGCCTTTGCTAATTTTCCTCTTTAAATCAGTATTTTTTTGTAGTGTTTGAATTAATATAGGATTAATGCATGCTAGTAATAATTGTAGAATTAAATTTGTATTTAAATTTCATCTCGAATAGATTCGGGCAATTAATTCCCCAACAAATTGTGGTTATGATAGACCACCATTTTTTTACGAGTATATCGATATGTTAGATGATACTATATATGGATAAAGATTATAATGGTCTGCCAATCTTTGATGAAGAAGATGATTTTAAATTTAAGAGGTGTCCAGGTAAAGAGGAAAACCACACATATGAGGTTGCTTTTATGGTTGAAGGTGTTCGTCAGAATTTCTGTGCTTCTTTTGGATTGGTTACTACGGATCAATATCATGTATTGTTTCCTATTTGTGATAAACATCATTATTCTCTCGCGACAATATTTTCAAATATTACTCCTTGGTTTCGCGAGTTCAAGGATATTACAGTCCGTCTGCGAACGATTTGAGGTCGAATTACAACAAAGAGGAAAAAAAAGATACAGAATGATGAATCCCCTCATCGTATTTACCTATTTTATTTTATTTATTTAATAATTATCTAGAAAGTTCCATTAGGATATATGCTAATGATTTGTTTTCTTATTTCCTTGGAGTTCTTAGGAACCAAGCTAGGGTTTTAGAATTTAGCATTATAAATAGGAGTCTTATTGAGTTTTTGTTATCCAATTTATCATCAATAATATTATTATCATTTAGAGTATTCTTACTCTTGGGGATAATTTTTTTTAGGACAATAACTTTGGGGTATGTGTTTTAAAGACAATAATTTTATAAACTTGGAAAAGTAGGACAATATATTTTAAAATTTATAAATATAGGACAACATATTTTAAAATCCATTAAATGTAGGACAATCGAGCCCGAACAAGCTCAAATCTCACATGACATTTCAACCCGAATTGGGCTTATTCGAGCTCGATTTTTCTACATTTACAGATTTTAAAACATATTGTCATATATTTACGTATATTAAAATATAGTGTTCTTCATTTTCAAGTTCGTAAAATTATTGTTCTTAAAACACACACCTCAAATTCATACTATGAACCAGGTGTACACATATTTTTGTCATATAAAAAATTAAAGTGGAGTAGGAATTTCTATAGTGCCGATAAGTGAAATAGCTCAAGCGATTAAAGATACATTCAAGTCATTTCAAATTATTATTTGCCAAAAAAAAAAAGGAATCAATGCGATGGCACCACCCCAAGGCCCGTCTCTGGTCTAAGTAAACAAAGCCAAATGCTTTTTAAATTTAACAACAAAAAAAACAAAAAAACCCGTGAATATTCAATTCTGGCTGCTGTTGAATTCTTCCTACTACTGTTTTCATATCCAAATTTATAACTATATAGTTACGCAATTTTCCATGTTGCACAACATCTTAGTAAATCGTAATCGTAATAGTAAATAGTAATTCCCACAACACACGGAATTCAATTCAAGTCCGAAAATGTCCACGTGGTCCGAGAAAAAGTACGACTTAATAATACTAGGCGCGTCGGGTTTCACCGGAAGGCGCGTGGCCCGCGAGGCCATCAAATTCCTCAACGCCCCCAACTCGCCTCTCAAATCCCTAGCCTTAGCGGGCCGAAGCCCGGCCCGCCTCTCAGAATCCCTCAATTGGGCCCTATCCGGCGCCGTTCCGCCGCCCGAGATCCCCCTCATCGCCGCCGACGCCACCGACCCCGATTCCCTGTCCCGCCTCGCCGCCCAAGCCAAGCTCATCCTCAATTGCGTCGGCCCGTTCGCACTCCACGGGCGGCCCGTAGTGGAGGCGTGCGTCGGGTCGGGCTGCGATTACATCGACATCTGCGGAGAGCCCGACTTCATGGAGACGACGGAGGCCCGGTTCCACGAGGAGGCGGTGGGGAAGGGCAGTTTGGTAATTTCGGCGTGCGGGTTCGATTCGGTCCCGGCGGATCTCGGGATGATATTTCATTCGAAGCAGTGGGCCGGGGCGGCGGTGCCGAACCAGGTGGAGGCGTATCTGTGCTTGGAGTCGGAGAAGAGGATTGTGATGAACTCTGCTACGTTTGAAACGGCGGTTCTGTCGGTGACTAATATGGACAAGTTTATTCAGTTTAGAAATTCCAGGCCAGTCAGACCCCAGCCCAAGGTAAGAATTTGTTATTCACTTTTTCTTTTCTTTTTTTGACAAAAGAATTTGTTATTCTCTTGATTTTGATGATGTATATTTGTGTTTCTTATATTTTGATTTTTCAATGTTGCGTACAACATGTTACTCACCTGAATCCTGATGCAAAATAGAGGAGGTTTTTTTAAGCATGCAGTTTATAAATAGTTAAATGTTTAGTTAAATAGTAGTAAAATTTACTCATTTAAGATAAGTATTTTTTAAATTTTAATATTTATTTTTATGTTGAGGTCGGTGCGGGTGGTTTTTGTTTATGGCCAAGTCTTAAGGGTGGTTTTTATTTATGGCTAAGTTTTGTATGCACCAAGTGCACAGTGCATTTTATGGTGTATTTTAAAATCATGCAATTATTAATATGATAAACAAGTTGCATGTTTTAATGTAAACAAATATCATATTTCAGTTCAACAAATTTTATGGTTCCAAAATTTTGGATACTAGACAAGCTTTTATTTACTTGCATGTATTTTTCAGATTCCAGGACCTCCCCCTGCACAAGGATCTCTGTTAGACTACCATAAGGAGCTTGACCTTTGGTCCATACCACTACCTTCATGTGACACCACTGTCGTCCCAAGAACCCTAACTGCTTTTACCGAAAACCCCCAGGGTCTACCCGGTGTAAACGAAACTGCTCAACGCGTTCAAAAGAGGGAACGTTTCTGGTCATCCGTGAAGCCTGCTCATTTCGGTGTGAAATTCGGATCAAAATCGATGCTCAGTTTACTCCCTTTAATCTTCTTTGGGAAATTGTTCGTACGCTTGAGCTTAAATGCACTAGGGAGATGGTTTCTCTTAAATTTCCCCTGGTTTTTCAGCTTTGGATGGTTTAGCAAAAAGGGGCCTTCTGATGATGAAGTGGGGAGCGCGTCCTTCAAGATGTGGTTCGTTGGGCGCGGTTTCAGTGATGAGAAACTGGGGGATGGTAAGCCCGATACTGAAGTTATAACGAGGGTAATGGGGCCCGAGATTGGGTATCATGCCACTCCGATTATTATAATTCAGTGTGTTATGATCTTGTTAGTTGATCGTCATAACTTGCCGAAAGGAGGCGTGTACACCCCCGGGATTGTGTTTGGCCCGACGGACCTCCAGGAACGGTTACAGGAAAATGGTATATCTTTTGATTTCATTTCAAAGAAGCCCATCTCTTCCTGAGAAGTCATAATCACTTTACTCATATTTGGCAATAATAGTGAAAAGGTTCTTTGTGTGAACAAGTGTGTACTTTTTTTGTGGAAATATGGTGTGATATACTCATACTTTGTGATTTGAGGAATGAATGAGAACGAGCACATCTCTTGTGCACCAAGTGCTGTAACTTAAGTATATTTTTTAAAACTGCATTTGTATTGCATAGTGCACCTGTACGAATACAATACTTTGTTTATAAGAAAACATTTTCTATCTAATAACCAATATTTATAAAATAAAAAATTAAAAGAATTATCAAATTTCCCTAATCGAGAATAGGATAATTTATAGCGAAACATGGGGGTGTTTTTTAAAAAATTATGAGTGATCATAATCATCAAGAATTACGTACATAGTAATTTGAAATATTTTAATGTTATATTAATTTTTTTTAAGCACTATTAACGTTTTTTTAACTTTTTTTGCAAATATTATAAAATTCTACTATTGAACTTTTTTTTTTATAATCACTAATTTTAATTAATTATGTAAAAGTATATTTTATTGCAAAGAGATCGCACAAAAATTCAACGGACAACTTTATATGAATTAAAGAGTAATAAAAAATTTTAATATTGACAAACAAACCATCAGTTTACCATTTTTTTCCTTCTCTCCAATTTAAACTTCCGGAGAGGCGGGAGAGCTTTTAACTCAATTGGAAATGTTTGTATTCTTATCATTTAATTTCATTTCAAAGATGGTCATCTCTTCACGAGAAGTGATAATATTGGCATGTTACACTAATGTTATGTTTTCTTCATATTTGGTACTCCCTTCGTCCTCCACCATTTTGCACCTCCACTTGTGCACACATTTTAAGAAAAAAATAGTTTTTTTGTGTTTTATTGACTTTTCAAAGGGGATGGGGGGTGTAGATTTTGAGATTATTTTTCATTTTAAAGGTGTGCAAAATGATATGGAACGGACCAAAATAAAAAGTGCGAAAAATGGTAAGGGACGGAGGGAGGTCGGAGGGAGTAAATTGTTCTACCTCCATCCCATCTCTTTCTTCACGCCATCTTTTTTCTCATGTTTTAGTGAACAAAATGTTTATTAATATTTAAAATAATAAAATTAGTTTTAAAAAGGAGTACAATAGATCTATCTCCTCCTGGGTTTTCTACGGTCAGGAACGGCTTCGCCCTTCCTGTCGTCAGACGTCCAATAAAAGACTGACACATCATTTAACTTCGTCATGGGCGATACTATTTCGCCATAAGACTAAATAATTAATTATTAAAATAAAAATGATAAAATTACTGAAATATCGTTATAACATTTTTTAAATAAAAAAATACAATGTTCGTAAATTTAAAAAATTTAATTGACGATCCCTAACTCGGCCCATGCGCGACCCGGGTCGGGTTCGGATTTGGGTCCGAGTAGGATCCGAGTCCTGATTTGGGTTCGAGTCCTAGTCAGGGTTTGGGTTCAGGTTGTGTCTGAATATGGGTCAAGGTCCGGTCTGGGCCCGAGTTTGGTACGATCTGGGTCGGGGTTAGGGTCCGTTTTGGGCAGGGTCCAGTCCAGGTCAGGGTACGGATCTGTGTCATGGTACAGGTCAGGGTCCGGTCGGGTCCGGGTCAGGGTCGGGGCCGGGTCCAGGTCAAGGTCCGGTCAGGGTTTGGGTCCGATCAAAGTCCGGGTCAGGGTCAGGGTCCGAGTCAGGGTTCGGTCTGGGTTCGGTCAGAGTCTGGGTTCGGGTGATGGTTATGTTGGGATTATACTGAAAAGTATGTTTTTTACTTTGTATAATCGAAACTGAATTTTCAGACTTATTTACTGAAATAAATTGTTTATCACTGATGCTTTAAATATGATTGAATGTTATATATATTTACTGCATAACTGTTCAATAATTCGTACGTGTTACACTGTAGTTAATTTAGTGATACCAGATCACAGAAGATTAAATTAACAGTTCCTTGTAACAAAAAGTACGTCATTCACGACATAGATGGAAATGAACAACCCATCACGAAAGGTTGATGTGTAAGGCTCAGATTGGTTTGTCTTGACCAAGAGATTACACTAGTGCATGACTGATGCGCTGAATAGGACCTACAGGAGGATAAATTCTTCAGAACTGAACAAGGAAGAATTAGACCTCAGTGGTTCGTTGTTTCTTAACCTTCGTCCCTTAAATAGGATCACGTGGGATTGGTAACTATTGCTTTGACTTATCATGGGTAGCGAATCAGAGAGATGCAATACTTTTTATCTTGGGCAATATTATTGGTCACATGTGATTGCTAAGATTTAATGAAGAAGATCGTGCAAAGCACGTTTGCTTGATTTGCCCCCTTGGGAGGTTCATAAGTTTTATCATACCAAATCTTGCAAGTGGAATTAGTTTAGGTATGGATAATAATGTTTAACCGCCTCTCGACCAAGGACAAAAGATATTAATTAACGGAAAGCTATTTCATTGGCTTGAATTAATTAATGGGCTAGATAATCTTAAACACGGAAATAATGATCGGGAGCCATATTGACCGTAATATGGGTTAAGATGGATAGTCAATATTAATTATGTAGTGGGATTAATTAATATTTATGGGCTTGAATTATATTGTGGCTCAATATTAGATATTCAAGATCCATTAGAAGGTCCAATCTTAATTCTCCTAAAGGCCCCCTGAGTAGCCCAACAAATAGTCCAATAACTGAAAAAGGTGATTAAAATAAAATAAATATTGTTGCTTAATTTTCCAACCAAAAATTAAAGAAATTTATAGATATGTTAGGAGAAAGATTTTCTTTGAATTTTGTTATGGAATGAAGATATGTATTCTTGGAATACAAGATTATCTCATTAAATTCAAGAAATCTCCCACTAGCTTATCTATATAGTAATTTTCGAAAAAAATAGAAAATATGATGAGCAAGAAAGATTTTCTTGATTTTCTTGAAAAGATATTATGGAAGATATGTATTTCTTGAAATACAAGAATATCTCATAAATTCAAGAAGATCCAAATCTTGGATTCTTGCATTAATTTTGAAAAAATCCATATTAGAGGAGGTGGGATTTTTTGTGGAATATTTTAATTATGGGAAAAGAATATAGAAGATATATTCAAGATTTCTTGGTGACCAAGAAAAGTCTTTTCCCACATTGTTTTTCTACAACAAATTCGACCACTCCCTCTCCTATAAATAGGGGATGATTAGTTCATTCCCAAGTACAATTCCATGTGCTGGAAAAATTAGCAAATCCACAAAGGTGGTGCAACAAAGTTTATTTTTTTCCTTTTGTTAATTGTTCGACAAGTGTCCTTCCACTGGATAGTTGAGCAAGGGCTAAGGGAATACTTGGGAAGTCCTTTTGGTTAGTCCGTCCAACCGAATTCTTTGCCATCCCGAGAGGAATGCGTTCACGTAAACCCGTAAATTCGCGCGTCGTAGGTTTTACGTGGCTTTTTATATGCATGATATGTTGTTGCAATTATTATTTGAATTAATATAGGATTAATTCATGCTAGTAATAATTAAAGAATTAAATTTGTATTTAAATATTCACCCCGAATAGATCTGTGCAAATCATTCCCCAACAAGCATCGTATCAGAGCCACGGTTTCGGGCTCTTAATTTTTTAAATTGTAATTTAATTCGCGGATATTAAATTTGAAATTGGATAGTAGAACTGTTAGATCTGTTTTGCAGGTGTCCAATTGTCATGGATTTTAATGTGTGTTTTTTTTTTATGCATGCATATAAACTGTTTTTTTTTTAATTCGATTCGTTTATTTTTGCCTTTTCGAGAAAATCCACGAAGTAGACTAGGATTTGTTTGATTTGATCAATGTAATAGACTAGTCTATATCTCAGGTTTATTTATTTTTTGTAAATAAATTAAGAGATTTAAGAATTAAGTACGATCGGTGGCGATACCGCGCCCGGGCAAATAATTTCAGCGGCGATTAAAGATAAGCCGAGGTCATCGGAATTCAAATTATTATTTTGCCAAACGCCGAAAAAAAGGACATCAATGCCGGGTGGTGCCACCACCCCATGGGTCTCGGATGGTCATTAAAGTAAATTGGCGTGGCATTTCGAGAAAGTATTTTTTAAATTTAACGTGGGGAGAAATTCAAACGTGTTTCTTCAAGATCAAGCCAAGGAAAATCAAACCATGACAATTGGATAATTTGTGCCCAATATGTTTATTTTTTTGTTTTGCTTGATTTATTTGTCTTTATCTTATGCTTTATTTAATTTGTTTAAATGTGTTTGCATGAGGGTTGCCAAATGAAAAAAAATCTCAACTTCAAAATTACTAAGTATGTTTAAATAATTAATTGACAATTTTATTAGGATAATAAAATTGAATTAATTTTGACCTCCATGATTTATTTATTTGTGAATTCTTTTGGAGAAATTCCCCACTTGGGGGACGGTCAAAAGATATGTTTCACATGAATGAATTCCAAACGGATGATTGTGGGTTATTACTAGTGGCGGCGATGACCCCCACGAGGAGGCTCGATCAAAGCGAAATAGTAATCTGTATTTAATCATGGTTATTACTTAGATATAAAATTGATATGCATATCTTTCCTCAAGTCCCTGTCAATTTTATATTGGTCAAGTCAGGAGCCAACTATTAATCTGGATATTAAATGTTTTAATCGTTTTGTTTGTAACGCTTGAATGTGTTTAAATAATGACCCACCCCACGCGTGGCTTATTTAAACTGTTTTTGAGATGTTGGTGATGATGTTCATATTTTTTTTTGAGATTTTAATATGATGCATGTGATCAAACCTTGTGATATTTTTGTGCTTATGCATATTATTGTTTATTTCAATTCATCATGCCGCAACCTTTTAATCTCTTCGTTCAATATTTGAAAAGCCAATTTGCTCTTTGGAGAAAATTTTGTTGATTGGAATTGAAAACTCACTATTGTCCTCATCGCACAAAGCCATGGCGGGTTCCGACCACACCTAAACCGGATAAACCATCGATGAGTCCACTAAAGCGGTTAAGAAAAGAGTATCCGACGGGAGCGTCCTAACAAAATGTCTAAGTGTATCATCTTGGCTTTCGTCGATGTGTTGCAACACCAACACCGAACGTTGAGGCCATTGCGGAAATCATGACTAGTCTTAAAGCGATGTTTCAACATCGAACCGTCCGCTCGTCGGATCACCATGAGGACTTGCTCTCTATGAAAATGGTGGAGGAACGCGTCGTGAAGGGAACACGTTCTCGGATGATGGCTCACCTTAATAAACTTGAGGTACTTGGCGTGAATACGATATCGAGACCCAAATTGATTTCGTGCTCCATTTTTTCCGAAAAGCTTTGAACAATTCAGGTTGAACTACCGGATGAATAATCGAAGTTCTCGATGCGATTTGTTGCAAGCTTTAGTCTCGGCGAGAGGCGATATTAAGAAAAAGCCTAGCCTTGGTGGCAAAGCGGACCTTCTTCTTCTTCTAGACCAAGGGGTGGTAAGAACAAGAAAAGGAACAAAGGCCACAAGCAAGTGAACTCAAGTGTTGCCAATGGCAAAGATAAGGTGAAGAAGGGTGGTGGAGTGAACAAGCCAAACTAAGGGGAAGTGCTTCAAGCTGCGGTGAGAAAGGACATTGGAGGTCACTGTTCGGACCTAAGAGGGATGGAAAGAAAGGTAATTCTCACGCCTTTAGTTGTTGAAACTTGTTTAGCGGCGTATGCCTCCCATTTTGTGGGTGGTGGATACGGGATCCACTAATCATGTTTGTTTCACATTACAGGGGTTCAAGCGGACAAAAAGAACTTAGTGGGAGTGAGGTCCTCATCACACCGGGCGATCTTACGAGTGGTGGGTGAAGCGATGGGAGAAGTGCACTTGTCTTTTTGAAGGCGAGTTTTAATTTTAAGAGATGTTCAGACGTTCCGAGTTTTTTAGAAAGAATTTGATTTTGGTTTCTAAACTTTTTCATGATGGATATTCGGTTACTTTTAATAAAGTTGTTACCATTTCTCTTTATGATAAATTTATACGTCATGGAACGTTGGCGAATAATCTCTATACAATTAAATGCACACCACTCACGAAATGCATCCTATAACACATCAACTATTTTAGAAAAAAAACGTTCATCGGGCGTGAGCGAGACACTTCTTTGGCATCTAAGATTGGGTCATATAAATCCAAAGAGGATCAAAGGTTGGTGAAAAGGCGGTTCACTAGAACTTCTCCAAGTTGAACCGTTTCCAACTGCGAATCATGTTTGGAGGGTAAAATGACCAAGAGTGCATTTGGAGCCAAGGGGAATAGGGCCAAAGAAGTGTTAGAGATCGTTCACACAGATGTATGTGGTCCAATGTCAACCAAAGCAAGAGGAGGTTATGAGTATTTCGTCACTTTCATTGATGATTACTCAAGGTACGGTTATATTTTCCTTATGAAGCATAAACGAGACCTTTGAGAAATTCAAAGAATTTAAGGCTCAAGCGAGAGAATCATAGGGAAAAACGATCAAGTCTCTACGATCGATCGTGGGGCGAATACCTCAGCGATGAGTTTTTGAACTACTTATCTGATGAAGGGATTGTATCCCAGCCATCTTACTGCACCCGGAACCCCTCAACAAAATGGGGTTGCAGAGCGAAGAAACAGAACTCTTTTGGAAATGGTTAGATCAATGATGAGTTATGCGGATCTTCCCAAGTCGATTCGGGGTCATGCCTTGAAACAATGACTTACATTACGAACTTGGTGACATCAAATCGGTTCCCAAAACTCCCAAAGAATTGTGGATGGGGACCAAGCCTAGTATGAGACACATGAAAATTTGGGGTGTCCGCCCACGTGTTGGATAAGGAAGCGGTAAATTGGATCCTCGATCGTAATTAAGGTTGTTTGTAGGATACCCCAGGGAAAAAAGGGTGTATGTTCTATGGTCTCAAGATCAAAAGGAGGTCATAAGCACCCACTTTAGATTTTTGGAAGAAGACTAAATGAACCAAAAAAACCCGCAGTGAGATTACCTTAAATGAGCTTAGAGGGCAAACCACGGTGCAATCTTATTTTAGATGATATACCAAACGATACGCTTTCTGGCAGGAGCCCTCGTCAGAGTGGGAGGGTTGTTAGACGACGAGAGATTCATGGGAATAGGAGAGTCCTCGGACTTGATTCGGACAAGACGAATCGGACCCAATGGACATATGACGAGGCGCTCCAAGATAAGGATCTGATTCTTGACAAACAAAGAATGAAAGCGAAATGGGTTCTATGTTTCATAATAGAGTGTGGGAGCTAGTCGAACCACTTAATGGGGTCAAACCCATTGGATGCAAGTGGGTATATAAGAGGAAAAGAGGGCCGGACGGGAAGGTTGAAACCTTCAAAGCAAAGACTAGTGGCGAAAAGGTTATACTCGAGAAAGAAGGGATCAATTATGAGGAAACTTTTTCACCGGTGGCCATGCTTAAAGACATCCGTATTCTCTTATCGATTTGTCTGCGCATTTCAACTTTGAAATCTAGCAAATGGATGTCAAGACGACTTTCCTTAACGGAAGTCTTGATGAAGAAATCTATATGCAACAACCCCAAGGTTTCATTGAAACAAATCCAAGAACATCTTGTTTGTAAGCTCAAGAAGTCCATTTACTTAACTCAAACAGCATCCAGAGCTTGGAACCAATGTTTTGATCATGTTATAAAGTCTTATGGGTTTGATCAAAATGAGTTTGAAAGTTTGTGTATAAAAAGCGTGTCGGAGCGCATTGGTATTCTTAAGACTTATCGTGAGGCGACATTCGATCATCGGGAACGATGTGGCGCAGGACGGACCTACCTTGTCCCCCGGGGTCATTTGGGCCCCCGACCCCACTTGAATTTCTTATATATATATATACTTATAATTAAGACACACTGTATGTATGAGGCAGTCTCATAGTAAAAACGTAGCATAAATTGTGTATTAACGCTTCTAATATTTTTGGAAGAATGAGTATTATTTGTGTTATAGATTATACCCTATATCATGTATAAAACTATCTCATACTTAATGTCATCTCCTTTAAACAAAGTATTATGTGCATCATGTTCCTTTGTACACCACTATTACTAATCCTTGTAAAAATCAACACTCTATAAATAAAATGTTGATTTTTAGGTGAGAAAAAAGGGTAACAAAATAGAGAAAGAATATGTATAATTCACATTTTCAATATACATATAAATGTATTCGACTCATTAATATAAAGATGTTTAGTCCAAATAATTTTTGAAAATATATAAAAATTCTAAAGTGCATTTAGCTACACTATGTTATAAATTGGGCCCCCGGGGTAAAATTTCGGGTTAAAATCATCGTGTGAAGGTGTTGTCGACGTAAGGGCATGGCTTTCAAAAAGCAGGTTTGATATGAAGGACTTAGGGAAGCGGGACACATCCTTGGGATCAAGATCACTCGAGATCGCAAGAAAAGGATGATCGGGTTATCGCAAGCTTCATACATAGACAACCTTTTGAAACGCTTCAAAGATGCAAGATTCCAAGAAAGGATTCGTACCTTTTAGGCATGGAATCCATCTATCTAAGAAAATGTCCCCTAAGACGCAAAAGGAGAGATAGATGACATGAAAGGTATTCCTTATGCTTCTATTTGTCGGAAGCCTTATGTATGCAATTTTTTGTATGCGAGACCAGGATATCTGCTTTCTTAGTAGGCATGGTGGCAAGATATCAAAGTAACGTGGGGAAGAACATTGGATGGCGATTAAAAAACATTCAAGTATCGAAAAGAACTTCGTGATAGAATGTTGGTTTATCGATCGGTAATCAATCCCCATCGGTTACCGCGGACTCGGATTTCCAATCGGATGTAGACTCAGAAAATCTACCAAAGTGTGTTTTGCATGGGGGAGGAGCCGTGACATGGAGAAGCGTCAGCGAAATGCGTCGCAGATTCTACCATGGAAGGCGAATATGTAGGCTATTTGAGCGAAGCGTGAAAAAAGCGGTTTAGCTCAAGCACTTCCTAGTGGACTTAGATGTGGTTCGAATTTGCCCAGCCGGAGTTCACGGTTTATTGTGATAATTGGGAGCGATTTGCAAATTCAAGGAACCAAGAGCCCATAAAGCCAAACAAACACATAGAAAGGAAATATCATCTTATACGAGACATCGTTAAGAGAGGAGATATAGATGTGGCAAAGATGGCGTCGAGGACAACCTAGCGAGATCCATTCACAAAAAGTGCGCCTCTGAATACATTTCGAGACATGTGGAAGGAATGGGTGTCAAGCAGATTGCCCGCTAACTGCTTTGAGTATAAGTGGGAGAAATTATTAGGTTTGTGTAGGTGACATTAGATGTCACGGACTACTCGAGACATGTTGTAGTATACTTAAAAGCGGACTTTGAGTATAAGTGGGAGATTGTTGGGATTATCTTTGAAAAATATGCTTTTTACTTTGTATAATCTAAAACTGAATTTTCGGACTTATTTCTTGAAATAAATTGTTTATCATCGATGCTTTAAATATGATTGAATGTTATATATATTTCTTTGCATAATTGTTCAATAATTTGACGTGTTGTTAATCAGTAGTTAATTTAGTGATACCGGATCACGAAGATTAAATTAACAGTTCCTTGTAACTAAAAACGCCATTCACTTACCTAGATGGAAAATGAACAACCCATCACGAAAGGTTGAGGTGTAAGGCTCGACGGATTGGTTTGTCTTGACCAAGAGATTCTGTTTAGTGCATGGTGATCTTGTTGAATAGGACCTCTGAGGAGGATAAATTCTTGAATCCGAACAAGGAAGAATTAGACCTCAGGTGGTTCGTTGTTTCTTAACCTTCGTCTCTTAAATAGGATCACGTGGGATTGGTAACTATTGCTTTGACTTATCATGGGTAAAGCGAATCGAAAAGATTCAATACTTTTTTATCTTGGGCAATATTATTGGTCACATGTGATTCTAAGATTTAATCTGAAGAATCGTGGTGCAAAGACGCTTGCTTGATTTGACCCCTTGGGAGGTTCATAAGTTTTATCATACCAAATCTTGCAAGTGGAATTAGTTTAGGTATGGATAATAATGTTGAACCGATTCCTCGACCAAGGACAAAAGATATTAATTAACGGAAAGCTATTTGGTGGCTTGAATTAATTAATGGGCTAGATAATCTTAAACACGGAAATAATGACCAGGGAGCCATATTGATTTGTAATATGGGTTAAGATGGATAGTCTTAATATTAATTATGTAGTGGGATTAATTAATATTTATGGGCTTGAATTATATTGTGGCTCAATATTAGATATTCAAGATCCATTAGAAGGTCAAATCTTAATTCTCCTAAAAGTCCCGAAAGTAGCCCAACAACAAATAGTCAATAATGGCGAAAAGGTGATTAAAATAAAATAAATATTGTTGTTTAATTTTCCAACCAAAAATTGAAATTTATAGATATGTTGGGAGAAAGATTTTTCTTTGAATTTTGTTATGGAATGAAGATATGTATTCTTGGAATACAAGATTATCTCATTAAATTCAAGAAATCTCCCCACTAGCTTATCTATATAGTAATTTTCGAAAAAATAGAAAATATGATGAAAAGAAAGATTTTCTTGATTTTTTCTTGAAAAGATATTATGGAAGATATGTATTTTTTGAAATACAAGAATATCTCATAAATTCAAGAAGATCCAAATCTTGGATTCTTGCACATTAATTTTCGAAAAAAATCCATATTAGAGGAGGTGGGATTTTTGTGGAATATTTTAATTATGGAAAAAAGAATATAGAAGATATATTCAAGATTTCTTGGTGGACCAAGAAAAGTCTTTTCCCACATTGTTTTTTCTACAACAAATTCGACCACTCCCTCTCCTATAAATAGGGGATGATTAGTTCATTCTCAAGATAATTCCATGTCTTTGGAAAAATTAGCAAATCCACAAAGGTGGTGCAACAAAGTTTATTTTTTCCTTTTGTTAATTGTTCGACAAGTGTCCTTCCACTGGGATAGTTGAGCAAATTTAAGGGAATACTTGGGAAGTCCTTTTGGTTAGTCAGTCCAACCGAATTCCTTTGTCAAAGAGGAGAATGCGTTCACGTAAACCCGTAGATTCGCGTCGTGGGTTTTACGTGGCTTTTTTTATATGCATAATATGTTGTTGCAATTATTATTTGAATTAATATAGGATTAATTCATGCTAGTAATAATTAAAAGAATTAAATTTGTATTTAAATATTCACCCGAATAGATCTGGTAAATCATTAGGTTAGGGTGGTTAGGGGTGGTCCGGGTCTGGTCCCGGGTTGTGGTCGTCAGGTCGGGGCCCTGGCCCGTTCGGGTTCAGTTCGGTTAAGGTCCAGGTCGGTCCGGTTTGGGTCCGGCCAGTGGTTTGGGTCCGGCCCGGTCGTGGTCGTGGTCCGGCCATGGTTCGAGTCTGTGTCATGGTCGTGGTCCATTCGGGTCCGAAGCCGATTCGATTCGGGTCCGTGGCCGGGGTTCGGGTCGGTTCGGCCCAGTCCGTGTGTCCGCTGTGGTCCGGTCTTGGTCCGGCCGATTCATTCGGGTTTGGGTCGGGTCGATAGATCGTGGTCTCGAGTCAAGGAATAATTTCATAATTTTATACATATTAATTTAATTTATTAGTAGAGGCTGATGCAGTCACGATTGCAAGATGCACATCGCAAACGCACCTTAGTAGCAAAGTGCAATCATTTGAAATTAAAATTATACGTTGGATCAACGATCCAACGGTGATCTAATGATTTTCTAACGTTAGGAAAGGCGAAACTGTTCCTGACTGTAAAAGATCTCATCTCTCCTTTATTATATACTAATAAAAAACTTGTTCGCTAAAACACAAAAAAAACAATAACTGTCACTAAAAAGTTGGGACGAGAATACCTTATATATACATTTTTTTACAGTTAATTTTAGTTTTCATACCTGATTCATCTTCATACATTTATAATTCTCGAATAATTGAACTCCGTATTCAAAATTATGAAAATTATATATATATATATATATATATATATATATATATATATATATATATATATATATATATATATATATATATATATATTTATTAAGTGTTCGATTAGAATCCCGAGATTCAGGTGCATTAATTATCATACATTATATTGGAAACAAATATAATGTAACACATGCTAGGCTTCTTCCAAGCTACTAACTTTACTCTATAGTCTATACTCCAACAAACATAAATCACGTTAGTTAATTGCAAATATTTTATTACTCCCCCATATTAAAAATAATCCAAAACCCAACCAGCTGAAAGTAAAGATACAAAATTTTATGTTACAACGCGTACATCAAAATTGTATTTTCATATCCAACTTGGTCACGGTGTCACCAATGTCTATAAATTACTACTCGTTCAATGTAAAAACAAGGTTGAGATCATTTTGAATTCTTCGTTGTCTGGGAGAACAATAATCAATATTTTATAGCACAATTATCTAAATTCATGGCTTTGATAGTTGATATACCTTGAGCCTTTGAGCCAATATGAATCATTCGGTGATCAAAACTATTAGCTAGTATTCAGCCTTCAGTAAGAACCCAAAACGAAGTTGCTACCACATTTGCGCAGCAATAAAAATTTATTTTTAAATATCACGGTGAAGTAGACAACAATTACACTCGATTCAGAGTAACCAATGCCAAGCCTGAAATATATACGAACTTTGTTTAGTAAAGATCAACGATGCGGAGTAAAAGAGACCTAAACATTCAAAATCACAAACCGAAATATGATAGACTAACCAAGAAAAGTAAGTATTTTTTCCTAATCATATACTTTCCTAATAACCAAGAAATGCAAGGATTTCTTTTTCTTAACACCTGGTGAAGGCATGTTACAACTTACAACCACACACATAGTGTGTGAGTCTATAAATATATGGTAGATTGTGTAACTGATGTATTTCACCAAGTGTAGCATCTACCAGACTGAATAAGAAGGCAGAGATAAGCATCAAAAATCGAGCAAGGAAATACCTGATCAAAGCACTGATATTCCAGAAGAAATGCAAAGCTTGGAGTCAACACCACCACTAATTACACTATCATCTTTCCACCAATCAGCACACAACACCTAAATTTGACAACACAATATTTTTTAACAAACTATTACATCCAAAAGAAAATCGGGATCCTAATTTGAAGAAGTACCTTGTCCTTGTGTGTGTCTATTACAGCCACCGGCCACTGAAAAAAAAATGTTCAGATTCAAATATAGAAACATGTGCATAATATAGAAGTGAAGTAACTACATACCGCAGTCCTCAGGTCCCACAGCATAACTTTTCCATCATACGATGCAGAGACTAAGTGAAACCATGATTTAGGGTGCCACTTGCAAGAAGATATCCAGGAATTATGGGATGAAAATTGGAAGATAGGGGACAAAGTTCCTGGCTTGCGAGGATCCCATATTCGAATAAGAGGGTCAGACCCACCACCGGCAATAAGGGAAGAACTCTCACCTCCAATGTCAAGACAGTTGATAACCTTGCCACAAGACTGAGATCGGGAAAAAAAAAGGCTATCAATTGATGACAGTGATGAACCTAATTTAGGTAACTAGAAGTTCTCCAGAGCAATGCACGTTTAGTATATTTATAATTATTCTGTATGAATTGTGAGAGACATTTTAAAAGATACTCCCCTCCCTCCCGCACTCGATTGGACATTTATTGTTTGCGCGGTATTTAATGTAAGAGTTGTTTCTAAGCATTTGAAGGGATAAAGAGGTTTTTAGTTGAGGGTATTGTAGTCCTTTCTACATTATTATTAAAGTAAATGTGAGGTTAAAGTGGTTTTTAGTGTGTATAAAGTAATGGCATGAGATGTAAGGGGAAAACAAGTATTGGACGGACCAAAATGGAAAATTGAGTATGGTACATAGGGAGTACAAACTTAACTTCAATATAAGAGCATTCAAATCACATTATATTCATATTTTAAATTTGGAATTTATGGATGTCAAATTAAAGATATTTACGAAAATCTTTAATTTATATGTTGAAAACGGACTTGAAATGAAAAGGTCATTTCAATTTAAAATTTGGGTGGAAACCATAAAAGTTTCTATTTTGGAATGTGATTTTGGTGGGAAATTTTTGGCTTTCAAAGATATTTATTGAGCATTCATGGTCATTGCATAAGAGATGACGAAATTGCACATAAACAATAATATGCATGTTTATTTCTAAAAGTTTATTTAGTATTTTTGTCACATTACACAGGATTTCAGGCTTTCAAAAATGACTATCAAATCATATATTTATAGTGATGTCAGAGGCCAAGATAGCAGGCCCATCGCGGTTTCAAGGCAAACCATGAATCCAGTTGACCCATAAGACAAGTAGCCCAACAAACAGGGGTTTCCACATAAACATATTCAGTACTAAAGTGTAGGAAGAAAATTTGTCATCTGAACAGACCAGGGAATATCAAACAAAATGGTAGTTACTACTGTCAAATAGGACGGAAAGAAAAGGGTACAAGCCCTTGATGAAAACTGAGTAATGAGTGATCATGTTGCATAAAGTTTATGAACTTAATTATCAAACTGACTGCAGAAAGGGGTTGGAGAAATGGTAAAATTTGGCTTACCATGTTTAGAGAATCTATGCCCGTCTCAACATCCCATCGTCTGATAGAATGATCCCAAGATGCTGAATAAATTGTTCCATGTTCGGGCCAGACAACAGATGATACGCACTGTGTGTGTCCCACTAATGTAGTTAAAGCCTCTCCCTGTACAAAAATAAGACAGCAATGTCAAATAGAGAGACATGGGATAACTACATGTTAAAGATACAACCATGCTGAGATTTCTTTTCCATTTCTGAGAAGAGACCACAACAGAGTACATTTCCAAAATCATTATTAGAAAATATCTAATAATATATCAACTTAAGGTCCAATAAATACTGCTCCTGACAAACCAAAAGCGGTCATCCAATTTGCTTTATCTGCAAACATATACAGATATAGATTTCTGCATCAATCTATATATGGACTAAGGTAATCTACCCAATGATTGAACAACTGTAGTTAAGGTAAACATTAAAATAATGTGGTTCAGATAAACTCCCGTCGTAATATATGAGCCATTACTAACTTTGGATTTCATTATTATTACTGATCTAAGCTGTTAAGCTTTTTGGTGATTCAGCAGTCAAAGATGGTCAATGAGTTGAAGATCAGTCCATATCAGTAACTTGTGAGTTATAACTTATCTTGTCACCTCAAATTTTTTAGGTCTATTATTTTTTAAGCTCTGCTATCATGTAGGAGATAATGAAGTACCTCAGACTGAGGCTCCTCAATGCGACCATCCTTCTTCCTCTTCTTCACTGAAACTGAAACACCATCAGTTTCAGAAGAACTTACATTCCACAGGTTGATAGTACAATCCCAAGAACCAGAACACACCTAATGAGAAATAAGAAGGTAACCAGAAAAGTTTTAAACTCCTTTAAATGATTATTGTCATCAATATGAAATCAAAAGGCAAAACACAAATACCATTTCACTTGAAGGTGCTGCTGCAATACTTTGAACCGCAGAAGTATGACCCCGCAATATCTTGAATGATTGAATCTTCTTTGGTTGATTAGTTGACCCCTCTTCACCAAGCTTTTAGCAAGAAAATAATTAGCAAATATACATTTTGGCACAAAACATAGCAGAAAAGAGCCAAATCAGCAAGCAAACTGTGTACCTTCCACAATCTTAATGTCCTGTCTTTAGAAGCAGTAGCAACTATTTGATCGTTGACACCCTCAGCTGTGCAGAAAACTGCCTCATTAGCAATCATACTTAAACCTTAGAGGCAATAGATGTAACAACCCCAAACAATATGGGCATAGATATATATATTTTATCCAAAAGCAATTAGAATTTGTGAATGCAACTTCAGTAATTGGTTTATTTGATATGAAATCAGTCTCCCAATTTTTACATCTTGCGTATGTATCATGTATGATATATGCAAAACATCAATTTGACATCACAAGCTCATTTTCACATCATGCAGTACTAGTAACTTTATCAATGATCATTGAGCACCAATTCTGTTATCGTTTTATGATGATTTGTAAGGTAAATATGAGACCTTAAGATGCTCTAACACTAAGGAGTAGAAAGTTGAGAATTGTCACTCCAATTAAAGGGGAAGTTAAGTCCTAATATTAAAAAAACTAGGAAAGAACTATGATGGCTAGATATGAACTAAATAGCCAACCGCAAATACCAATAAAGGCTTAGTTTGTTGTTGCTGTTGTAAGAAAATCAGAATGCAAACTGAAAAGAAAAGTCAGAATGCATTGTAGGAAGCCAAGCTTTTCGTTTTCAAAGTCCTTTTTTTCCTTTTCTCCTACAAATTTGTTTTATCTATTGCACTCAACAGATATCTATACAAATATCCAAGAATATCCTGTACATATTGTAGAAAAGTAAGAAACCATCACGATATCCATAAAGAAAGTTCCATCTTCAGTAGAAAGGACCCCTTTGTACCTTTTGGCTTCAAATTACAAACAGAAGTTACTGGACCAGAATGTCCATCTAATACATGCGTACAAACTCCAGCAGCTTTCCAGATTCTAAGGACCATTAACCAAAATAAAACTGCATTAGGGAACTTCGAGAAAACAAAAGCAAAAGGGGTGCGATTTAGCAATTTTATGAAGTTACCTTCCAAAACCATCATAGCATCCTGTCAACATATACCTATCAGATAAAATAGCAAGCTCAGAATCGTTCCTATTATGTATTACTCAACTAATGGAACAAAATGTTTTGTTCTCAAAACCATATCTATTAAGGTAAATTTTTACAACTAATAATACAATATGCATAAGATGACATGAATTGCAAGTATAATAAGAAGGTGCGAGGAACACCCTTGCAGGAATTAAAGGCATACCCAACATTTGAACCGTCAACGGAACTAACCCAGTCATCGTGTAAAGAAGGCTCTTCTTCTTTTCTTGGAACTATGGCTTTAATATATTCAATTTCAAGTACTTTTTCCTGTAAAAGATCATAGATCATCAATAAATACACACAGTTTTTTTTCAAAATATGATGCTGGCGTCATAAATAATATTTAATCAAGCTGATCTCAATTGAAATTTATTTCAATCTCCCTAAAAAAAAAAGGAATTAGCCGACTTATATGATAAAACTTTGGTCAATCCTGAATTACCCATATCTAAGGATAACTTGAACATCAAAATTAGCAAAATATGAGATAGCGCTAAGTAAAACTGCCTAATTTAAAAATAAATAAAAAATACTAAACTTACAGCGGAAATGCCTTTAGCAAGAAGAAACTCTTCAAGTGACATACGAACCAGCTCTCCATCAATAAGGAAATCAAAAGGCTCCGATTTCCATTCCTCATTTGCTGATGCGACATACAGAATTAAATTAATCAACAAATTAACATCGAACTACGAAGTGGATCCTGAATACACTCATTCAACTCGGTCCACTTACTCAACCTCTTCCAAATTCAGCAAGCCAGACTAATAACCAATAAATAAACAACAGCAAAAAAAAACCTGCTTGGAGAAGATTGTTGACGAGCGCAGAGAGGCCGAAACGAGTGAGATTGGCGGGTATGGAGATAGAAGCTTGCGGCGCTTTATACGGCGGTTTTAGCTTCGTCACGAAACGAACCTGCACTTGTCTAGATGATAATTCCGCAGCTTCTCCATCACCATCAATATCCATTTGCGCCTTTTTTGTGTGTGTGAGAGAGCGAGAGTACGGTGGCGGAATGGCGGAAGACGAGCAGAGCTAGGGTTTAACGATTGGGTTTATCTTGTTTCAATGAGATAATCGTGCTTTGCTCATAGCGCCTTCATAACAACTTTCCCAAAGTCGTTATAAAATAAAAGCATTTTGATTTTTTTTCCAGGGGAAGAACTTCTGGGCCTATACTTGGGCTTTTTTGACAAAACGTAGCCCTGTACAGTTTTTTTATGGCCCGTCAGAATATGCCAAACCTAGTATAAGACGTTAAATTTAGTAAATTCTCAAAAAAATATTACTCCTCTGTAAGTTTTAATGAAAATACTTAAATACAAATACTTTATATCAATGAATAAATATGTAAATCTTTTTTTACAGCAAACCTAATTCATCCGTAAAAGCTTGATAATAATAAAAGCATAACAACTTGAATATAAATTCAAAATATTAAAAAAAATGCCTAATACTGATAAAATCACCTTTTTTAAAAAAATATATATACAATTTAATCTTAAATTTTAATAAATAAAACCTCACTATAACATTTTTTTTTTTTTGCAAATTAAGGCAAAATACCTCCTATTTGTGAAAGACATGGCATCCTACTTGAAAAAATTAACCATGTATCATCCACATGGTCAACAATTTTTTTTTTTTAAAGTACAACTGTTCTATGAAAAGACTATGAGCAATGTCCATAATTCACTGAGGTATGTTCATTTCGCGACCATCCCCGGCAGACTTTGGACTTTACAATCTAAAACTCCCATTTATTTTGAGAATTAAAGTAAGAGTTTTGAAATCCTATTAAACATATTCTACCTCATAACCTACTACTACTTTACATTTTATTATCTCAATACACTCACATTATCTAATTTTTTTATTTTCCTAATACACTCAAAATAATATAATATTTACATCAATCATCTTTTCCACCATCCTACCCTACAAAATCTCATAATAAACATATATCTTCACTATTCATCAAGATTTTGAAATCCTAAGACTTGAAAGTCCGGATTTCCCACGCCCACTATAAGCCCAAAACAAACATACGGATATCTACCCCGACCCAAGTTTAAGAGTGGAAAGATCTAAGAAGATGTTTTATTTGAAATTCGTCCCTTAAGTTTAACAAAACCAAATTTTTCATCATTTTAGTCGTTAAAAAAGATGTAAAAGATGGATTTTGTCAAACTCTTTTAATTGGTAAAGAGTGGGTCTCATGTGCACCGAGTGCACCGTGCACTCATAGTGCATTTTAAAAGCGTGTAACTATATAAAACAGAAACATGCAACTATTTCAAACAGAAACATACAACTATGTTCCTATATTAACAGTTGCATTTTTTTTTGTAAATAAGTCGCACTTTTCAACATAACAAGTTGCACGCTTCTAAAATGCACTATTAGTACACCGTGCACCCGGGTACATACAAGATCTAGCCATCAGTAAAAAGATGAAAAGGTTGAATTTAATGACTTAAGTTCTTTTTTAAAAGAAAATGTTGATAACCTGAAATCGCTATCTCAGTGTTCCGCTTCTTACCATTCCAATTTCCAAACCAGTTTAAATTTCAACTTTAGGGTACGCTTCACTCATCCACGGATTTTGAAACGCTCTCTTCCTTGTATTCACCGCACAAAACCTTTCATATTGAAGATACGACGATAAGCCGAAAGGGGGCGGCTGCACAGCTGATTCATAGAGAAACAACGGCTAAATCTTCTGGTGAATTCGGTATTTTTCTCATCCATTCTCTTTTTTCCCTTCGAATTTACATAATTTGGGTCACAGAGATAAGCGCGATTCACCTAAGCCAGCAATAGATTTCATAATTACTAACGATGTAGATTATGCTATTTGCTTGTTTTAGGGAATGTGTAACAATGCGGCCACAGCCTTCTATTCTTGAATATAACAAATTGTTGAGTGTTGTTGTCAAAATGAAGCGCCATTCTGTTGCCTTCTATCTGTTCGACGAAATGCGTCGAATGGGTGCCTCTTTAGATGGTTACTCGTTTAGTATTGCAATTGTTTTCAAGAGCGGTTTGAAACTCAATAGATCGGTCGTTGAGGCAGAGGAATTGTTCAAAAAGTTTGTGGTCTCGAAACTTTGTTAGCCTAATGAATAATGGTGGTATGATTCTCACGGTGATAAATGAGTAACTCGGGGAAGTTTTCATTGCAAGTGAGGGCGAGGTGGTTTTAGTAAAGTAGAAACTCGTAGAAACGGATTGTAAGAGGATTGAGTACCTTGAGCAACATTTAAACCGAATGGTATAGATGCTTGATATTGATGATATGGGCCTGTGTATAGGAAACGTGGATGCAATTGAGTCACGTACATCTTCGATACTTGGAATGATGTTGCTTGTGTGATGTTGGTCGATGGGAAACGTTGAAGACATGTCTGATGAAATGATGGATCGTAAAATATCTAAGAATGTAGCTACTATGGAAAACATGATGCACCAAAATGTATGTTCTGATATAATCATTTAACAGTGTGTTCATAGAAGGTTACCATGTGGAGTATTTAATCTCATTGCTGAGAAGGGAAGTCTTCTAACATCACCTATAACAGTTTGATGAACGGATATTGCAAGAAGGGGAAAATAGAGGCAGATTGATGAATGGATATTGCAAGAACAACAAAATAGAGGCAATTTGATGAATGGATATTGCAAGAAGGGCAAAATAGAGGAAACTTGGTGTCTTTTTCTTGATACGCCCTATTAAGGTTTAGAGCATACAACAAGCACCTATAACACCATGAGTTCATGGATTGTTTAGCAAAAGTAGATTTGCTGATGGTTGGAAGCTTTTCAATGAAATTGAAGTTCAAAAAGTACATCCTAGTTTACATATATATAATATATGTTGGATGGCTTGTGCAAGAATAGGGAGATTGCTGAAGCAATTTCATTTCTAGACGCATAATGGAAGAAGAAGAAGGCATTATTCGTGATATAGTTACATATGGTACTCTTATTAATTGATTATGCAAAGATGGAACACTTCAATTTGCAAGCCTGCAACATGATGTTCAAAATTAACACCATGGTTGTTGGTTTGCTTTGTGACGAAGGATCCGTGGAGGAGGCAAAACTTTTGCTTGGAAATATGGAGGAAATCGTTTGTGCACATAATAGTTGTCTATACAACGTTATCATCATGTATTTGTTAAAGAGAGACGAGCTTTTTAAATCAAATACCATTCTTGGAGATGTGTGAAAGAGGATTCATGGCTGATACTATCATGTCATGTTACTTGATCAGCTGCAAGGACAACGTGAAAATAATATACTTAGTCATATACTTGTGAAAATGTTTAAGAAACTTGTGTCCAAATATGTTTTGTAGGACCATGTCTTTTGGTCATGTGTAATTTGAAATTGTTGTAGGTATCTTTGAAATATTATATGTCTTGTTTTATTAATAATTGCTTCTTTATTTTGAACATGATGTAATTATTAAAAATTCAGAATTCAGGGCCGATGGTTTCCATAAAATGATCTTTATCTCTATTCTTACGTTGGACAGCAACTTTTGTATCTTATTCAATTCGTTTACAGCATTTTCCATCAACATTCTATCTCTGTGCCTCTCTATTGAAAATTAGACTCCAATGTGCACATTCCTTTAATTATCTTATCATTGTTCATGTGTGGTTCTGTTGCCAGATGTTGATCAATGATTTAGGGTCCGCTTGGTTGGGGGTAATGGAAGTAGGTAATGGGAATTAATTATATTGATGTTGCTTGGTAAGTTTGATACATTGGTAATAGGAATAGAAGTAAGCAATTGATTGACCTCACCTACTCAACTCACCTCACATAATACTCATTGTTGATGTTGTAACCAATCAATAATAATGCAATCGATAACTCTTAATGATTGACCCCTGAATGATACTCATTACCATTACCATTCTCTAGTATAAATTTGAATAGAAATGCATCTCATCTCTAGAAACAAAAGTTAAAGAGGGAGTAGGGTAGAAATGGAGAAATATGTCATAATTTCACTAGTCGCAACTTTCCTTGATAGAGTCTCGACTTTCTACTAATTTTATTAATAGGGATTCTTGTTAGATTGTCTCACACACGAGAAGTAGCTCAATGTTGGTGTTTTGAGTCAATCGTTTTTTGTAATGGGGATTAGATTAAACTAAATAAAAGTACGGATCATATAATATTATAAATGGAGCTCCATCTCATATATATAAGTTTGTCTCATACACATTTGTTAGATGCAACTCATCTCATATATTAGACATTATATGAGACAATCTTTCACAAACTTTGTTTTGCTTTTTTTCAATTTATTTAATCTATTATTTTTCATATAAAAAAAGAAATTCATTCCAACCTCTGCTTGAGTGCGCATTTTTCTAAACTTACAGGGGTAGCATTTTCACCTGAAAGTAAATCATCATGGATATGCTTTGTAAATTGTACTCCCTCCGTCCCATAGTCTTTTGTACATTTCATTTTTTAACTCGTATTTTAACGAGCAAGTTGTTTATAATATAATATATGAAATGATCAAATACTAATAAACAAACGCTCCCTAATAAACATCAACGCTCACTCCAAACACAGCAGGGAAGCTGATAAATACAATAATCACAATTGTGTGCGTAAAGTCCACATGAATCCAAATGTTTGGCGGTACGCATTGGCTGGCCGCCACCTGTTTGTAAAAAGTCCTAAGCAGATACCTTCTTTACTCCAGCTTCAATGGGGCCTAAATTTTCCCCACTTCTCCCTCCTCAATGATTTCACCTCTTCTTGCTCATCATACAAAACCCGGATCTAAATTCTGCAATTTCCTCAATCCCAGAATCTTTACCAGGTAATCAAGAACTGGATAGTTCAATTTATCATTTGAAACAAACATGTGACAACCCTTGTTGATTTTTCTTTTTCTTGATTTGTAGCATAATTTTGCAGGGAATTAGATTAAGGGTTGAAGATGTATTTGGTTGAGAGTAAGGGGGGAGCCATAGCTTGTATGCTACTTGCTCTTGTGTTTCTGGGAACATGGCCTGCAATTCTTGCTCTGTTAGAGAGGAGGGGGCACCTCCCCCAGCACACTTATCTTGATTATTCTTTCATTAATTTGCTCACTGCTGTTGTTATAGCTTTAACTGTTGGTCAGATTGGTGATAGCAAGCCCAATATGCCCAATTTCATTGATCAGCTTTCTCAGGTACAGGGTGTTTTGCTACTTTGCTTACATTTCATGTTTGTTTATGATGGTTTTGGTATGTGGGATTTTAAGGATTTTAGCACTTTAATCTAGTTTTTTTGAAGTGGGATTTAGCACTTTAATCCTAGTTCAGTCATTCAATCAAGAAAATTGAACTCAAATCCATGTCATTGAGTCGAGATGGTCTCACAAGAGATATATATCTTGGTTTGGAAAGCTATTTTCTTGGCTATTTCGTCGTGTTTTGTGTCTAGAATTAAACTATGTGAAGTTTATGTATGTAAAGATTGAAGCTTTGATGCTGCAAATGGCTTGTTAAAAGTGTTTTTAGTTTGTTCGGTATCTGAATATAGTTCTTGGGGCTCTGTTCGGATTTTAAATAGGGATGGATTTAGAGGGGCGTTTGGACTTCTAACATTTCACATTTTATGCAATAAATTTTCTATCCAGACCTTTAATTTATAATACCCCTCAATAGGTAACATATATGGTATGCAAAAGACTTGATGCCCTCTCTTGTTCTTGATGGAATAGATGAAATAAATTCTTGAATAATTTAGTTTTGTTGAATGTGCGTTGTTTGGACATATTGTATTTATTTATTTGTTGAGTGATTATGATTATAAATTCAGGATAATTGGCCTTGTGTTTTGATAGCCATGGCCGGAGGAGTGTTTCTCAGCCTAGGAAATTTGTCGACACAATATGCTTGGGCCTTTGTCGGCCTTTCACTAACCGAAGTGATCACATCAAGCTTAGAAGTGGTTTTAGGTAAAACCGAGTTTTCCTAGAGCCACACACTAGTATGCTAATAGAGGAACGACCGTCTTAATTATATGGTTCGAATTATGGGGCCGATATATGCCGTTGGATCACAATGTTAAATTACAGGAACGACCTTGAACTATTTCCTGGATGATCGGATCAACAGGGCAGAAATACTTTTTTCAGAAGTCGGATGTTTTCTTGTTGCCGTTTGTCTTGCATCCATTGTTCATTCCTCGAACGCAGATGATAATGCCGCAAAACTTCAAAGCTTTATTGACAGTTTCAAAGATGATGATGAAAGGTATTGATAACAAGCTTTTTGTTGATACTGAAGTTTGTGTCCTTATGAAACGACATTTATTTAGGGAACCGCTTATCGATGGATTGGTTTATTATGATAGGAAGGAGCCCGTGATATCTAATGATCAAGAAACAGATTCGTGTAAAGGTATATCTTATATGTTCCTTTGTCTCTTTACTGGTTTTGCATTTAGTGTGTATTTTTAATAGTATTAGTTGTTTCATTTAAAGGTATAAGTTTAATAGTATTAGTCATTTTATTAAAAAGTATTAGTTTTTTTTACTATAAAGTCATAGCGTCGAATCAAAAGCCCAACTCGTATGTTCTATTGTTTACCAAGGTTTTTCTGAAATAGATGGCGTGGAAGATGTTGAAAATGGGAAGTGGCGAAGAGGATAAACCAAAGCTCGGATCAGCAAAACACCTTATCGAAATTGAGAACAACAGATCAATTAAGGTCAGTAAAACTCGATTACTAGCATCAACTTTGCGAATATCTGTACTTATGCGAGAATAATACGAGCTGGTTTTTGGAAAGAGTATTTGGATAGGTTTGAGCATAGCTTTCTTTGGTGGCGTATGCTACTCTCTCTTCTCACCGGCTTTTAACTTGGCGACTAACAATCAGTGGCACATTATGAAATGGGGAGTTCCAAACCTGGTCGTCTACACTGTATTCTTTTACTTCTCGCTCTCATTTTTTGTCGTTGCATTTGTCCTAAACGTTCTGTTTTTGTACCGCCCGATTCTCAACTCACCTAGATCATCTATAACATCGTACCTTAAAGATTGGGAAGGAAGAAATTGGGCGTTTTTGGTTGGTTTATCTTTGTGGGCTCTAAAGCGGGTTTGCGAGTTCATGGGAGGCCAAAATTTCTTTGGTTATCTGGGTAATGGATTGTGTTCAGGTCAGTTCGACACATTTAAACATAATTCCAAATATTTTTACCAAATGAATTAACTAGATTATGTTTTAAGTTGATATCAATTTTGGTCCCTAAAGTTTGTCATTTCCAGTATTGGTCCTTCTTTCCCTCACTATCAAATTTGGTCCTAAAAGTACACTTATACTCCCAAAGCTAGGTGACTGCCCGTTGATTGACGGGCTCAACTATTTGGGGTGCTAAATGTAATTATTTAAAAGATTTTTATTTAAATTAAAGTAATAATCTAAAAAAAATATTCTAGAAACTTTTAAATGTTACATTTAACACCGCGTATGATTTCGTCAGTCAACGGAGGGTTAAGTAACATGGTACTAAAAATGTACTTCTAGGACCAAATTTGATAGAAAGAGAGAGACCAGAACTGTTAAAAGACAAACTTTAGGAACCAAAAATGATATTATTTCTTAAAATTGAAAAACTCGAGAATGTATTTAAAATTCACAGTAGTGAAGTAAATTCATTTCAACTTCGTCGATCCAAAATGCAACTTTTAGTCGCGCTATACTCATACAACTAAAATGTGCAGGCTCTCCCTCTAGTGAGCACATTTTGGGGCGTAGTATGTTTCGGAGAGTACTGGAGATCGTCTCGTAAAACCTACGTTTTACTAGTGAGCATGTTGCTTATGTTCATTATCGCCGGACTGTGCTCATTGCGTCATCGGGGCATCGAAAAACTCAGGGCCTGGGGCAGTAGAGCATTGTGTTTTGTTTGTCCAAATATGAAATATATATATGTATGTTTTCATTCCATTGTGTAATAGTTTCATACATGTATGTTCCATTCCATTGTGTTCACGATTGAGTGTTCCTTGCTTGTTTGTGATAGCTAGAGTTAATAAAGCACTTAGGTCTATGCAAATAAATAAAATCTTAGATTGATGACTGTTTAGATTATGCGAATTGAAATTGATATCAATTTCATTTCCAATTATTTTGAGGGATTTAGTTGATTTGAAGACTCTTCTTTCTACATGAGTTTTAAAACAATCTCATTTTTAATCTTTCAATTTTAAACCATCAATCTCATTTAGGGTTTCCCTTTAATTCGATATTGGTTCTGATAAATACTTATGTGAAACGGCAAATCATGGGGTGAACAAGTTTCACACAAAGAATCCATGAAATTGGTTAAATGAGTATGACTTATATGGAGTATTAAAAAGCAATAGTCGTGTTAATTGAAGAGTTTAGACTGTGAATATGAAACCAGTTTCACTGTGAATAAATTTTTAGGAGACTTGTTGATTTACCTAGCTCACTACAAAAAATGTGCGTTTTACCGACTAAAATTAGCGACGGTTACAAAAATCGTCGCAAATAGCGACGGTTTTTACGACGGTTACGGTCAAATGGTCAAAGTCAACAATTTTAGCGACTGTCTAGAGAACCGTCGCAAATAGCGACAATTTTAGCTACGGTTTTAGCGACGTTTTGGACTAATCCCTTTAGCGACGGATTTAGCGACAGTTTTAGCTACGGATTAGCGACGGTTTTTTTTTTAATTTTTTAAAAATATTAATTATGTATTTTTTTTATGCTTCAGGATTATACAATATTTTTTAAATGTTGTTAATGCGCCTTACCGTATATTTAATTTATAGTCACTTGTAGAAGAGTTCCACCTGACCGTAGTCAGATCTATTTCGAGGAGTTTACGGTGTAAAATTTAATTCATAGTATATTTAAATATATATATTGACTAAAAGTAGTACTTGTTTAAATATAAAAATAGTACTTATTTAAATGAAAGTATTCCTTGTTAAATGAAAAAAATATTACTTAAGTTTAAATAAAAAAGTAGTACTTGTTTAAATAGAAAAGTAGTACTTGTTTAAATGAAAAGTAGTACTTGTTTAAATAGAAAAACATTACTTGTTTAAATAGAAAAGTAGTACTTGTTTAACTAGAAAAGTAGTACTTTGTTAAATGAAAAGTATTACTTGTTTAAATTAAAAGTATTGTTTAAATAATAGAAAGTATTACTTGTTTAAATGAAAGGTATTACTTGTTTAAATCAAAAGTATTACTTGTTAAATGAAAAGTATTACTTGTTTAAATAGAAAGGTAGTAGTTGTTTAAATAGAAAAGTAATACTTGTTTAAATGAAAAGTAGTACTTGTTTAAATGAAAAGTATTACTTGTTTAAATGAAAAGTAGTACTTGTTTAAATGAAAAGTATTACTTGTTTAAATAGAAAAGTATTACTTGATTAAATAGAAAAGTAGTACTTGTTTAAATGAAAAGTAGTACTTGTTTAAATTAAAAGTATTATTTGTTTAAATGAAAGGTATTACTTGTTTAAATGAAAAGTAGTACTTGTTAAAATGAAAAGTAGTACTTGTTTAAATGAAAAGTAATACTTGTTTAAATGTAAAGTATTACTTGTTTAAATAGAAAAGTAGTACTTGTTTAAACAGAAAAGTATTATTTGTTTAAATTAAAAGTATTACTTATTTAAATAATAGAAAGTATTACTTGTTTAAATGAAAGGTATTACTTGTTTAAATGAAAAATATTACTTGTTAAATGAAAAGTACTACTTGTTTAAATGAAAAGTATTACTTGTTTAAATAGAAAAGTATTACTTCTTTAAATAGAAAAGTATTACTTGTTTAAATAGAAAAGTAGTACTTGGTTAAATGAAAAGTAGTACTTGGTTAAATTAAAAGTATTGTTTAAATAATAGAAAGTATTACTTGTTTAAATGAAAGGTATTACTTGTTTTAATGAAAAGTATTACTTGTTAAATAAAAAGTATTACTTGTTTGAATAGAAAAGCAGTAGTTGTTTAAATAGAAAAGTAGTACTTGTTTAAATAGAAAAGTATTACTTGTTTAAATAGAAAAGTAGTACTTGTTTAAATAGAAAAATATTACTTGTTTAAATGAAAAATAGTACTTGTTTAAATAGAAAGTAATACTTTTTTAAATAGAAAAGTAGTACTTGTTTAAATGAAAAGTATTACTTGTTAAATTAAAAGTATTACATATTTAAATAAAAAAGTAGTACTTGTTTAAATAGAAAAGTAGTACTTGTTTAAATGAAAAGTAATACTTGTTTAAATAGAAAAGTAGTATTTGTTGAAATGAAAAGTATTACTTGTTAAATTAAAAGTATTACTTGTTTAAATAGAAAAGTATTACTTGTTTAAATAGAAAGTAATACTTTTTTAAATAGAAAAGTAGTACTTGTTTAAATGAAAAGTATTACTTGTTAAATTAAAAGTATTACTTGTTTAAATAGAAAAGTAGTATTTGTTTAAATAGAAAAGTAGTACTTGTTTAAATGAAAAGTAGTACTTGTTTAAATGAAAGGTATTATATATTTAAATGAAAGGTATTACTTGTTTAAATGAGAAGTAGTACTTGTTAAAATGAAAAGTAATACTTGTTTAAATGAAAAGTAGTACTTGTTTAAATAGAAAGTATAACTTGTTTAAATGAAAAGTAGTAGTTGTTTAAATAGAAAAGTAGTACTTATTTAAATGAAAAGTAGTACTTGTTTAAATAGAAAAATATTACTTGTTTAAATAGAAAAATAGTATTTGTTTAAATAGAAAAGTAGTACTTGGTTAAATGAAAAACATTATTTGTTTAAATTAAAAGTATTATTTGTTTAAATAGAAAGTATTGCTTGTTTAAATGAAAAGTAGTACTCCCTCCGTCCCAACATTACTTGAACACTTGCCTTATTTGGACGTCCCAACATTACTTGAACACTCACAAAATGGAAAACAAATATAATATTAATACACTCACAACACCCTTATTTTATTCCACTCAAAATCACTTTCCATGGTTTGGTGTCCAATTCTAGTATTTAAGTCATTGTGGGACGGATGGAGTACTTGTTTAAATAGAAAGTATTATTTGTTTAAATAGAAAGTAGTACTTTTTTAAATAGATAGTAGTATTTGTTTAAAAAAATGAATTTTTAGGACATATACAATTTTAAAAGAATATAATCATTTATTTATAATTTATAATATAAAAAATATATATAATTAGTATTTTAAAAATTATTAGATAGTTAAATTAAATAAATGAAAAAAAAAAAAAGTGTAAAACAACGAATTAAAAATAAATAAATTAATATATTTTAATATAATACAATTTAATTTAAATTTATAAATAAATAAAAAATATAAATTATTATATTAAAATGTGGTTAAATCATTAAATTAGATAATTGAAATAAATGATTTTAAAAAAAAATTGAAAAAAAAAGATTTTTAGGACATATATAATTAATTTCATTAAGTAAACGCAAGAAAGCAAGTGTCCGAGCGGTTTGATCCCCGCTCAGGCGCCCACAGGTCCCGTGTTCGGTCCCCCTTGGGAGCGAAAATTTGTCTCATTTAATTGGGAGGCTTGGTGGCTTATATATGATATGCTTGGTGGTTGGGTTCGATAAGGTTCGTGGTTTGGGTGGTTCGGTGCCCACCCGGACACCCCCTGGGCTCGGGTTCGAACCACCGTGAGCTTTTTTTTTTTGTAAATTCACGCTTTAGCAACAGATTTAACAAATTTTTTTTAAAATTATCTAAAAAAAATTAAAAAAAAAACCGTCGCTAAATCCGTTGCTAATCAGCGACGGTTACAAAAAACCATCGCTACGGTTAGCGACCCTTGATTCAACGTCGGATTTTTTTCCGTCGCCAAAACCGTCGTTAAACCCCGTCTTTTTTGTAGTGACTAGTAGTTTATTTTGAATATTGTTCATGATTAATAGATGGATTTTGATTTATGTGGTTATCTTTTGTGATTAATTGAGTACAAAAATTTGTACAACTTGGTCACAAATTTGAAATCCATGAACTCCATTAATCGATCAAAATAAATTATAAATGTATTTTATATGCAATTTTTCGTTAGAATTGAATTAAATTCAGATAAGTGTTACCTCAATTGAGGTATGCATGATTGAGTCTTGATTTAAACATCCATCAATCTTTTTAAATAAATCGACCAAGAGAGAAGTAGTGCACGTCTCTATATTTGACCAAGAGAGAAGTAGTGCACGTCTCTATATTCCACAACTTGAACTTTTATGCAGGTCTAATCAGGCATGGATCTGGGGGCCGGTCGCCCCCATTTGGATTGAAATTTTTTGTATTATATTTGTCGAAAACTTAACATTTATGCTTTAAAATCGTTAGATTTTTTTTGTCGTTTCTTTTTAGTTGGGATTTTAAAAATTCCGTTCCTTTTACCTAATGGAAAATTTTCGCCTTTCTGAAGCTAAATTCCGGAAAATCCCCAGGTCTAATCTTTGTATGTCTAAAATAATGCATATCTTATTGCAGAATGTATGTTTCTTAAAAGAATAACAGGTGCACCATTTACATGGCGTGAACGATTAAATTAATATTGTTCATAATTAATAATAATCAATTTTTTTTTTTTTTTGCAATTAACAAATATCATTTATAAATATACTCAAATTGTACAATACAATTAGTGCATAATTGTATTTGATATCCCGTTTTCTCTTTATTAAATCAGTAGTCGTTGTGTTATTAAATGCGACTCTAAGTAAATATCACCCATATTTTTATATTTTTTTTTCAAATAGTCCCATATATATAAGTAAGTAATAGAATCTTGAGGGAAAAATAATTATTTTTCAATTAAACTAACTAATTTGACAACATCGGTAGCATTGTCATGGCTAAATTCCACCACAAATTTAATTAAAATGAAAGATATATTCCCATTAAAATGAAAATGAACTAATGTAATTTTCCCAAGGTAGAAACACAACTAACTGTTTACGTACAACTGTTTTTGATATATTTTGCATGCAGTTGGTTGGAAACCAGAGCATATCAGAATGTCCGAAGTGAACGCTTAGCCTTCCTTCGGACAAAAATAATTTTCTCCCAAGAAAATTGAAACCCTAAGCTCAAAATTTCTTGCCCCAAAATTTCATCAAATCAATTTCAAGATTCCTTTATATGCATATTTGTGAAGTTTTTCTTCAAGGCTTTTGGTTTTATGATCCACTCAATTAGGCTCATAAACAAAAGGAAAAAGAAAAACATTTTATTTGAAACAGGGGTTGTTGGTTCTTGCAGCTTCTTGATTTATATAGGTATGTCCCACAATTCTGAGTTTATTGTCAAGAATTTTTATATCTTCATAATTTGGCATTTAATTTCTGATTAATGAAGAGCCCTAATTGTCTTTTGAATTATTCATATGCAAAGATTCTCTTCCAATTTTATTCAGCATTGACGACTCTACGAGGAAGGTATGTGTTTATTTCTTGAAAAATAAGTCTGATGTCTTTAATGCTTTCAGGAAATGGAAGGCTCTTGTAGAAACTGAAACGGGTCTCAAGGTGAAGTGTTTGAGATCCAATAATGGTGGAGAGTACGAGCTCCGTGAGTTCAAATGATTCTGTGAGACGAATGGAATCCGAATGGAGAAAACCGTGAGAGGAACCCCACAACAGAATGGCGTGGCAGAACGTATGAACATGACCCTATGTGAACGTGCTAGGAGCATGAGATTGAAGTGTGGGCTGCCAAAGATGTTTTGGGCAGAGGCAGTTAACACAACAGCTTACTTGATAAACAGAGGACCCTCAACTCCTTTGGAAAATGGCATACCGGAGGAGGCCTGGTCGGGAAAGGAGGTAAATCTGTCCTTTCTTCGAGTATTTGGGTGTGTTGCATATGTTCATGTTGATTCTATGAGTAGAAGTAAGTTGGATGCAAAATTTGTTAAGTGTACGTTTGTTGGATATGGCGGTGATGAATTTGGCTATCGATTTTGGGATGAGGAAAATCGAAAGGTGATTCGTAGTCGAGATGTCATATTTAATGAACAGATGATGTACAAAGACAGGTTGGGGGTATCCAAAGAAGTTCGTTCTGAGTCTCAGGTTGTGGAGTTAGACATTTCGAACTCGGGTCGGAGCAAAGGGGTTCTAGATGATCAGGTGATTGTTGAGGAAGAACCAAGTACACCACCACCAATAATTCCACTGCGGAGATCCACGAGAGATCAGAGATCTCCTGATAGGTATTCACCCTCCCTTCATTATGTATTGTTAACTGATGGTGGTGAACCTGAATGTTATGCAGAGGCAACACGTAGTAAATAGGTGGACAAGTGAAAACTTGCAATGGATGATGAGATGAATTCATTGATGACCAACTGAACTTGGGAGCTAGTTGAGCTTCCTAAGGGCAAGAAAGCACTGCATAACAAGTGGGTTTACAGAATAAAAGAGGAGGCTGATGGAAGCAAACGCTACAAGGCAAGATTGGTTGTGAAGGGGTTTCAGCTGAAACATGGTATTGACTATACTGATGTTTTTACTCCAGTGGTGAAGCTAACTACCATTCGATTGGTTCTGAGTCTGGTGGCTGCAGAAAATTTGGTGTTAGAACAGATGGACGAAAATCGCCTTTCTTCATGGTGATTTAGATGAGGACATCTACATGAATCAACCGGAGGGATACTTGTCTAAGGGGAGTAGTGAGCTAGTTTGCAAGTTGAAGAAGAGCTTGTATGGTCTGAAACAAGCTCCATTACAGTGGTACAAAAAGTTTGATGGGTTCATGCACGAGATTGAGATCAATAGGTGTGAGGCTGACCATTGTTGTTACTTCAAGAGGTATGATGATTGTTATATCATTTTGCTATTATATGTTGATGACATGTTGATAGCAGACTCTAGTGCTCTGGAGGTGAGCTAGTTGAAGGAAAAATTGTCAGAAAGGTTTGCTATGAAGGACCTTGGAGAGGCCAAGCAAATCTTGGGTATGCGAATCGATCGTGACAAGGTGGCAGGAAAGTTGTATCTTTCACAGGCTGAATACATAAAGAAAGTCTTGGAGAGATTTAGTATGGAAGATGCAAAGCCAGTTCGGGTCCCGTTGGGAAGTCAGTTCAAGCTATCCAACAAGGACTCACCTAGTAGATAAGAGGAGCGGACCTACATGCAAAACACTCTGTATGCTTCAGCAATTGGAAGTTTGATGTATGCTATGGTGTGTACAAGACCAGATATTGCACAAGCGGTGGGAGTTGTTAGCCGGTTTATGGGCAATCCGGGTAAACAGCATTGGGAGGAAGTGAAGTGGATCCTTAGATACTTGAGAGATACTACTGAACAAGCTTTGTGCTTTGAGGGCAAAAAGCGTTGGGTTGGCATGATATGTTGATGCAGACTTGGCATCAAATGATCTCGACAAAAGGAGGAGTACTACGGGGTATGTGTTTACTTTTTTGGTACAAAGAATATCTTGGGCTTCTAAGTTGCAAAAGATCGTAGCTCAATCGGCTGCGAGGTGAGTACGTTCGCTGCGCCACCGAGGCTAGTAAAGAAATGGTTTGGTTGCAGAATCTGTCGTGTGAGTTGGGGAAGGAGCAAAAGGATAGTATTCTGTATAGTGACAGTCAGAGTGATATTCACTTGGCGAAGAATTCGGCATTTCACTCGAGGACGAAGCACATTGAGTTGAGGTATCATTACATTCGTTACCTCATCGAGAACAAGATCTTTCGGTGATGAAAATCCGGGAAGTGAGAATCTCTGGCGACATGTTGACTAAGGTTGTGACCTTAGAGAAGTTGAAGTTATGCATGACTTCAACCGGACTTGGAACCGAGCATAAGGTCCCAAGACTACTACGGTGAGAGAAACCGTTGGAGCGGGGAGACAAGTTACAATTGGAGTCGGATCTCGGTGGGAGATTGTTGGGTTGTGGAGCCTGAGCCGGAGAAGGGATCCATAAGGCGAGGAGCTCGACCATGGTGTTAGGTCGAAGCACTACGCTTTCGACCAAAGGAGGTCGAGCGATGGGAGACCAGAGCATTAGAGGCCTTTCGGTGGCGATTGATCGAGCGGAACCGCTAGACAAGGCCCGTGGTCGCGGGTTCGCATTTGTCCAAGCGTGAATTAGGGCTTTGGCCCATGTCTCATTTAAATACCTTGACTCATTGTATTTGCCTCTTTGTACTAAAAAAACACACTAAAAATAGTGAATCTCCGGCTTGGTAGTGCCCTCTGCAGACGTAGTCATTCCGATTTATTTGGGTAACCAAATTGTTTGTCTCTAAATTCCTAGTTCTATTATTTTCTCCATAATTGCTTGTTTAATTCCTAACATAATTCTCCTAAAGGCCCCTCAAGTAGCCCAATATAAAGTCCAATAATTGAAAAGGTAATTAAAATAAAAGAAAATATTATTGCCTAATTTCTCTTAAATTTTCGAAAACATGTAGGAAGAGAGAGAAAATATTTTCTTGATTTTCTTGAAAAGATTTTATGGAAAAAGATAAGTATTCTTGGAATACAAGATTATCCCATAAATTCAAGAAATTTAAAATCTTGTTCTTTCCTTGTTATTTTTCGAAAATAACATTAAAATAAGGAGGTGGAATTTTGTTGGGAATTATTTATGAAAAATAGAATATATGAGATATATTCAAGATTGTATCTTGAGAAGATACAAGGAAATTTCCATAAGCCCAATAATGCTTAAATTTTCGTCCCCCTTGTGTCTTATAAATAGGGGATGATTTTTTTATCCCCAACACAGTTCCATGAGATGGAAAAATTAGAAATCCACAAAGGTGGTGCAACATATTTTTTCTTTTTCCCTTTTGTTAATTGTTTGTGGGAATCCTCCACCGGATTATCAAGCAAGGACGTGGGAATACTTGAGAAGACTCTTTGGGTTTGTTCGTTGGAATGAGTACTCATCTTCTCAACGGTTGTCTCGACAAGAGGTATGTTCGCGTAAACTCCTAGAATTCCGCATGCGTAGGATTTACGTGAATTTATTATGTGCATGTTGTTGGTTGATTATTATTTCACCACAAAATACATCTAATTTAAAGAGGGCCTTAAAGAGGGTTTTAACGAGGGAAATGGGTTTAGGGAGGGCTTTAACGAGGGGAAAAATCCCTCGTTAAAGTGCTTCTCGGTAACAATTTAACAAGGGAAAAAAATCCCTCGGCAAATAGCGAGGGTTTTGCCGAGGGACTGACACATGTCAGTTTACCGAGGGCAGGCAACCCTCGCCAACTTTCTGACACGCTGGCCCTCGCCAAGGCCCACGTCAAATTTAACGAGGGCCAGCTGGCCCTCGCCTTCTGATTCCACATCTTTACCGAGGGCGACGTGGCCCTCTCCTAATTGGCGAGCTGTTTGCCGAGGGAATATGCCCTCGCGAATTTAATTGAGGTTTTAAAAATGTCATGCCCAGGTTTCGAGCCCGAGCTGCAAGGGTCCGAGTGCACCCGCGGAACCACTGGGACACTCGACCGATGGTACTGTAGCAGCATATATGGGCGAAATTCGCCCCTCATGTGATTCGAACACGCGACCTCCCGGTATATGGAGGCCTTGCGTGTACCGCCTAACCGTTTGGGCTAGACGAGTTATTCGTTAGGAATGTATTTTTAATTGTATAGGTATTATATATTGTGTTTTTACAATTTTTTTCTTCAATCATTTATTTTAGTTATTTGTCATGCATATATATACTTTGATTTAATTAAAATATTTATAATAAAATTATGAAATAAATAATTTATATTCTTATGCATCATTTATTATTATGAGTACATTTTTATATATATACTTTTATTAATTATTTTTATAAAAATATTATTAATAAAATTTGAAATAATTAGTTTTATATTCTTTTTAACTATTTATTATTATGAATATACGTTTATATATATATATATATATATATTTATATTAATTATTTTTACTAAAATATTTTTAAATAATCATTTTAATACACTTTTTCACAAAATGTAATCCTAATACGTTTGAATTAAACTATTTTTCATAAAAACAAAAAATTTAATAATCATCTTTATTTACTAACAAATGTACCTATTGATCAGTATTTTTTTAAATATTTTTAATAAAATTGCAAAATTATTATTTTTGTATTATTTTTCACTATTTACTAACACGTGTACATATACACCTATAATAATCTTTTTTTAATAAAATTTTAAAGCATTCTCACAAACTAATGATATAGATTAATCAATAATATTCATAAAAAATAAACATAAAACACACATGTGGTGTTCGAATATTCTAAAATAAAACACAACAAAATATGTAGCGTTCGAAAGCAAGATAAAACATAACAAAATATTCAGTCAAATGTTTAAATAACACACACACATAAAGTTTAATGCATCACATCATCATCATGATCATCATCATTATCTTCA